>OVAN01006311.1:0-21555 GCA_900406275.1 Anastatica hierochuntica
AGCTCTATTTTATACTGTAATTTTATTGCTCTTCTGTACTCCCACAATCGACGTGAGACAAAATAAACATCACTTTAAATATCTTCTGCAAATTTTTTATATTTAAAANTTATGTTGAATTTAGGTATTAAAATGATAAACAATAAGAGTGATTTAGGTATTATTGCAAAAATTTTAAAATAATTAATTTAGATATTATTGCTAATTACCAAAAACATAAAATAATACAAAGATGCTGAGATCTTACTTACCATATATGTTTAGTCCGATATTCTTGATAACTACCAAATATTTGTTTATCATTTAAATCATTTAAATACTTTTAATTACACTTTAATCATATTGGCTAATACCATCCGAAATCACTCTCTGGTTGACACTTCAGCTTTAGAATTCAAAATCTTCTCAAAATGTCTCCTCGATTAATATATAGAGATTATAAATTTTTTAATATTTTAGACATATTGGACTTAAGAAATTGGTTTATAAAAATTTAAAATTTTTTTAATTGTTCACAAATTTTAAAAATATTGTAAAATAATTTTTATCAAAACATTTTAAACTGAAGTATTTATAAACTTTTATCTTTTTTTATTTGGAAAATTTAAATGAAAATAGAAACATTAAATGATTTGATTTCGGTTTGTTTTTAACCCGAAAGAAATCAAAAATAAAGAATGTAAAATAAATTATGTTTTATTTGGTTCAAAACGTTTTAGAACCAAAAAAAAAATTATTATTCGGTTCAATTTATTAAAACCGAACACATTCGAAAAGAGAAAAAGATGATTTGCAATTGAAAAGTAGAGTTCTATTTTATATTGTAATTTTATTGCTCTTGTGTACTCCCACAATCGATGCAGGACAAAATAACCATCACTTTAAATATCTTCTGTAAATCTTTTTATATTTAAAATAATTCAAATTAAATATTTTATGTTTAATTTAGATGTTAAAATGATAAAAAAAATAAGAGTGATTTAGGTATATTGCAAAAAATTTAAAATAATTAATTTAGATATTATTGCTAATTACCAAAAACATAAAATAATACAAAGATATTGAAATATTACTTACCATATATGTTTAGTCTGACATTCTTGATAACTACCAAATAATTGTTTATCATTTAAATCATTTTAGTACTTTTTATTACACTTTAATCTTATTGGCTAATAGCATCCGAAGTCACTCTCTGGTGGACACCTCAGCTTTAGAATTTAAAATCTTCTCAAAATGTCTCATCGATTAATATATAGAGATAAAGTGTTTAAGAAAAAAAAAAGAAATAATAATATGATATGCTATGGTGATTATGATGTATAATTCTGTTTGCCATTTGACTTGTTCAGTGTACCAATGACATCAAATAATCAATTTGAGCTTTTTTTAATTTTTTTTATCAACCAATACCTTTAATTAAAATAACACCCTTCCATTTGAGATTTTCTTATCCATAAATTGTAAAAAAAACTAGAATTTTATATTCTTTTTTATATATATTCTTTAGAAATTGGTTTAAGCAACCTCTCCTTAGATGTTTGCATTAAAACTTTTTCTTAAATAATTCCGGTTCAATAAATTTCAAACCTATAACCAGTTGATATCTATAACGTGGAACAACATGAATGCAAGTAATGTAATCTATGAGTTCTGGTGGAGGAATTTAACTGGGGATATTTTTTGTTTACTATGCCTCCGGAAATATTTTACATCTTATTTAACAAAAAAAAAAATTTACATTGGCCCACAATATCTTATGTGCAATACAAATTAAGGTGATGTTTCATTGACCGATTATTTGGTACTCCCTCAGTTTTTTATTAGTTGATGTTTTAAGAGGAAAACTTTATTTCATATTAGATGATGTTTTTCAATTTTTTATATGAAAAATTAAATTTTTTTGAGTTCTTTTACTATTGGCATTCTGCAATTTTCCATTGACTAGATTAGTTCTAGTTAATTTTATTTTTTTTTAAAAAGAGTAAAACTGAGAAAAACATGTAATTTCTTAATTTATGTATGTTCGAATCTAAAACATCAAGTAAAAAACGAAGAAAATATAAAATAAGACAAATCTCCATGAATGCATGTAGAAGTCAATTTTTTAGAAAAATACATCATCATTTTCAAACATGTAGGTGTTAAAAGAATTTTTCTATAAAAGAGTGAATCATCATGTTTTTTATAATAACGTTGGTAAAGATGCATGGGACAAATATATACATTAGAAGCTACAAATAGGGTTGAGCATTGTTGGGAATGTCCTGAAATCATTTGTACTTTATTCTAAATAAAGTTGTAGTGTTGAGATTTGACACATTATATAATATTAAGGGTTATAATGTTTTGCTAGAGGTCACTTATATGTTTTCGGCAAGGACTGTGGTGAGGGTCCGAGTTCGGCAAGTCAAAGCGGAGGCGCGGTGGGCCTGAATCCACCCAATCCCCCATGAGAGTTGAAGCTTGGAACTGTCGGGGATTGGGACAACGCCCCACGGTTCAACGCTTATGGGAGTTACAAAGGTTGTACTCCTTAGACTTATTTTTCCTTATTGAGACAAAACAAGGAGATGATTATGTTCGTGATGTGGTGGTAGCGTTAGGTTTCTATGATATGTGTATTGTTTTCCCTAATGGCCTTAGTGAAGGTCTTGTTGTTTGTTGAAAAGAAGATGTCTCTGAGTGAAATTAGCAATGTGGTTGCTTACCTAAATAGCTTGCATTCGGGCGGTGAGCCAAAGCTCACTTCAATTCATGTGAAATATGGATCTTGGTTCATTATACTCGATTTGAGGAAAACTAGTTTTGAGTGTAATGAGAGTGTTCTTAATTTTTGAGAATGCTTAAACTTCCTGAACATTAATTTAAACTTTCTTTTTCTTTTCTTACAGTTATGTCAAACTCCCACAATGTCTTTTCACTTTGATCCGTCCTTGAGAAGAAAAGACTCAACGGTTTCAATTTTCTTGAATGGTACTGCAACCTGAGAATTGTTCTCAAACAAGAAAAGAAGGAATATGTCCTAGAAAATGAGCTTCCTGAAAAGCCTAAGTCAAATGTTTCTCATGCAGAAAAGAATGCCCGATATAAGCATGTCAGTGATAGGGTTGATGTGTGTTTTCTTATGTGGCTACCATGAACTCAGACTTGCAAAAGCAGTATAAGAACGTGGAGTCATCGGTAGACATGATAGCTAGCCTGAAAGGGATGTTTCAGGAACAAGCACGAACTGAGAGATATAAGACGATTAGATCTCTTATTGACTGCAAGTTGTCACATGACAATCCAGATAGCCCACATGTCATAAAGATGATGGGATATATTGATAACTTGGCAAAACTGGATTGCCCTATGAGTCAAGAGTTGGCTACTGACATAATCCTGCAGTCATTGCCGTCAACTATGATTAGTTTGTTATGAATTATAACATGAACCACTTGACAAAGACTCTTAGTGAATTGCATGGGATGCTTAAAACTGTTATGCAAAACATCAAGAAGGAAAATCCTAATGTCCAGATGGTGCAAAAGGGTAAGAAGTTTAAGAAACATGGTAAAGAAAAAAGATATGGTAAGACGGATTGGATTGAGAATCCTGACAAGTCTGGAAATTTTCAAAAGTCTAAGTCGGGTCCTTCTGGGTATGACAAGTTTCATTATTGTAATGGTATTGGGCATTGGAAGAGAAATTGCAAGAAGTACTTGGAGGAGCGGAAAAAGAAGAGTTCTGAGTATTCTTATCTAGATATAAAAATATTATCACTACAAGAAAAAGGCAGATTTGCGAGTAAAATTTTCCTCTCGCTATACGTTACTCGCAAAGTCGTTTCACTCGCAGTTTATTCGCAAAGTTGGGAGGAAACATTTTTCTCCAATTCCTTGCAAATTTGCGAGTGAGTTGCAAGTACAAAACACATGTAAATTTAGCGAGGAATTTGCGAACATCTCTCGCAAATTCCTAGCAAAAAATTGCTAGGATATTGCGAGTGTTCGTCGCTATTTCCTAGCAAATTAAGGTTTTTTTAAAAAAAATAAATATAACTAAAAATTATATTATAAATTAAAAATAAAATTTAAAAGAAAATTGAGAAACATTTCAAAATTTTAAAATATTTTTAAAACGTTTACAAAAAAAAAAAAAAAAACCTAAAATCTAATTTTGGTCTCGCTGTTGTTGCTGCCGTTGGCGCTCTTGTTCTCGTTGCTGCTGCTGTGCATAGAAGACTGTCAACGCGGGGTTCGATTCTGCCATAAAATCGTAAAGTGGAGTATGAGAGTTAACTCTCTTTGGAGAAAGTTAACTCTGACTGCATCTCCACTAGCAAATTCTCAGCCCGCTGCAGCTTTGCCTCAAGCTTGGCTGGGTTGGCGCGGGGACGATGCTAAGCACCGGAAGCGGCTGAGGAAGCCTCTGACTGCAGTGAACCAACGCAAAAATACCGACCTTTCGACCGGGGAGCGAGCTACAATATAAAATAATAAAGAATATTTAATATTTAAAAATTATTCCTATTTCTTTCATATGAGAAATCTATGACTACTAACCTTGGAGAAAATGCGGTTCTTCTCGAACTGCAAAGACCTTCGGATTGGACCGAGCTATTTGGGTTCTCCATCGTCATCTCTATCTCGACCGCATCAATCCGCATAGTGACTTCGTTGAAGAGGCGCTCGGACTTCGCATCCACGAAAGTCCCGTCCGTCCTCCGCTTCGTCTCCTCTAGCACAACTTGGAAATCGACGATGTCTGACTTTGTAATATCAGCTTTATTTAACAGTTGTGCAGGTTTAGCTACCGTAAGTTATCTAATAATTTATATACTAATAATTTATATTCTCTCGCAAATCAGTAGCACTTCCCTCGCAAATTTCGGGCTTTCCCACTAAAAGAGTGATGCCCGGCCCGGTGTGTCGCATCGTTATGTTGTGTCTCCGGGTTCTTCTGAGCCGTAATAAACCGGTCGCTCTTCACCTTGTGCGTTTCCGTCGTCCAATGAGCGACTAGCCCGACCCAAACGTCCGGGTCCATCCTGCCGGACTTCACGTCCGGGTTTTTCTTCCACTTCGACTTCCAACGACCGACTTGATCCGGGAGCCGCGCTTTGATTTTTTTCTCAAACTCTTCCCAGACCATCTCGGTGATCGAGTAGTCCCAATTGTATGTTTGGTGGAAAAAAATAAATTTAGTAGATAAAAAATAATTAAGCCACTCATTGATAGTGGTTCGCGGAGTCTTATTCTAGTGTAACGCGCCGAGTAGTGTTGCTCGAAAATCTTCCGAATGAAAGCAGCGATGCACCCATCCTCGTCGAACCTAAAACAAAGAAAAAATTAAATCATTAGTGAAAAATATATATTTGAAACAAGTTTAAAATAAATAAATTATTTCGACTTACCAAAGTGTCCCGACAAGTCGCTCAGTGTGTAACACCGGCAAAGAAGCCTGAGCAGGATTCCAAAGTAGATCATTGAGTGTAATCGCAGTACTGGTGGTGGCGGACTCATTGGTGCCTGCTGGGATGGCTGCTGAGAAGACTCCGAAGGCGTCGGAAATTCGGTAGATGGTATGGAGTTTGGGACTCGTCCCGAACTCGTACTAGGCGAAGACTTCAGCGACTACTGTAAGAAACTCTGGTAGGAGCTCTCATTCATCTTTATTTTAAATGTATATATTTTAGTTAATTAAAAGATTTTAATAATTTTTTAATATTTAATTTTACTTTAGAAATTACTTTATTTAAACTTATATAAATTTATAATTTATATTGCCATTCATAAATTTTTAAATTTTAAAAATTAAATATTCAAATTTATATCAAACTCCCTTTTAAGCTACCTAACTATATTCTTTAGATATCCTAACTATCCTATTAACTAACTATTAACAAAATAATTAAAAAAAAAGTTTAAATACTAACCTTTTTTGGAAAGATGTTGTTGGAGTGTGTTGGGAGAGAGAGTTTGTAGAGAGAGAGAGTTTGGAATGAAATGAGAGGAAAGAAGGGGGGGGGTATATATAAAATTTTATTCTCTCGCAAATCAGTAGCACTTCCCTCGCAAATTTTGGCGTTTTCCCAAAAATTTGTGAGGGAGACTTGCAATTTCCTCGTAAATTTTGGGTGCCAAAACGAAAATTTTTTTGGCGGTTTCCCAAAAATTTGCGAGGAAATTGCGAGTGTCCCCCGCAATTTTCTCGCAAATTATTTATTTATTAAAAAAACTTTTCTCCCAATTTTTTCTTACAGTTTTTGGGTAATTTGCAAATCATTACAGTTAAAATATTAAAAAAAACTATTATAAAGGCTCGGTTTATTTCTAAACTTAAACAACGCAAACGGTCCAATTGTTGTAATATCTTTTTAAAATGTTAAAGAAATTGTTATAAGATTGCATGAATTGGTTAGTGTTAATGTTTTAGGGTTTAAAGTTTAGGGTATTTTTCGAGTAAATTGCGAGTGACCCTCACAATTTACTCGCAAATTATTCAATTATTAAAAAAATTTCTCCCAATTTTTTTTTAAAATGTTAAAGATATCTGAAAATATAAAATAAAACTAAATCTTTCGACGATGTGGAATTCAAAAACTCTCTCTTTTTTTTGTCATCGTAGCCTAGTGGCAAATAGTTCCTCTCACAAGAGACAGGTGTAGGGTTCGAACCCTGGTTAGGTGAGATGGATGCAGAGGTGGTGCAACCACTGACCCACTTGCTCCTCTCGAATTCAAAAACTCTCTTAAGAAAATTTAATTTACCTTTCTTATTTTGGATAACCATTATTTCATTATTTTTACTTTTAAAAAAAACTCGTTGAATAATAGTTATTAATTATACATACATAATTAATATATTAACATCAATCATGAGATCCATCTTAATTATCAGATACATATATGGAATTGTCTTCATCGTCATATTCTTCTTCTTTGTTATCATTATCCTCGTTTGATTCAACCATAGTGTCGTCATTGTCGCTTGACTGTACATCCTCCAGCTCTCGTGCTAATGGGTCAACATGTATGACATCCTCGGTGGATTCAATCGGAGAAGTCGTCCCTTCTGGTGGTCTATCTTCTTGCAACACAATGTCATCTTCATATCCGATTACACGATCCCTTGGACTTACATGGATGATAGAAAGTCATTGCTCACGTCTTTCTCTTATTCGTGGATATGGGACGAATTTCACTTGCTCCGCTTGCGATGAGAGTAGAAATTGTTCGAATTTTTTGTACCTTCTGTTAGTGTTTACGTCTTTAAAACCCAAATTGTCCACCATACACCTCGGCCAATTTTTGGGTCATACCAGTCGGACCTGAATAATACGCATCGCAGATTCAAAAGGTCTGGGTAACTAACTTCTAAAATTTGATTAATCACTTCGTAGAATTTTTTTCCCATGTACGTCAACCACGTAATTTGCAGTTGACCTCCGGGATCTGTGTTGATACGTATGAAATGTATACCCGCTAGTTAAATACATCGGTGTTGTGACTATCTTGGAAATAGAACCTTGAACGAGTTCGTGTAACCAAAGTGGGAACGGAACATCTCCATATCTATTGTTCACCTGAAGTAATTGTTTAACATGTTTTGAGTTATTAATATATGTTCAACGTAAAACCGTTTTATATACTTACATAGAATTGTATCCATGCAATTCTCAGGTAAGTGCTAATCACTTTTAATTGTCATCATCCTAGATGTCAATGTTAATTTAGACTGTCCTTCTCTACATCCATCATAGATAGGTTGATTCGCAGCATCTAACATATCATAAAAAATTTTAACATCTAACTTCGGTTCCTCATAATTTGGAACATCAGCAAATGTAGCATTTTCATCAAATGCATATGATGTTTCCTGAAATGCATCTGTAACCATTCCATGAAACTTATTTTTTGTTTGATGTTGACGACTACTTCCCCTATTTAACTTCCTACGACTAGAACTACTACCTTCTTCAACATTAGAACTTTCTCCATGCGAAAGCCATAGATGGTAATTTTGTGTGAAGCATCTATTAAATAAATGTCTCTTCATGTTATCTATTGAGATATACTTCTCATTCCGAAATTTTCGACAAGGCAGAAGATTTTACCGTTCTCCTGCGCTAGGGGGTTGTTAGTCGCCTGATAAATGAATCCGCGCAAACCATCACGGTACTCTTTTGTAACTTCACCTGTATCTGGATCTCTCTGCTGATTCATCCATCCTCGCAAGACAAAAACTTCATGCTCTGAACCCGACATTTTTTGTGTTTTGTTTTTTTGGATTTGTGAATTGGTGATTGAGATGGGAGAGGGTGGAGTTGTATATATAAAAAGCTTTTGCTACAGATTTTTTTGGAAATTGTGAAAGGCTTTTTTGCAAGGAATCTGCGACTAATTTACTAGGAATTTGCGAAGAAAATATTCCTCGTAAATTTTAGTTGCTCGTGTGGAAAACGTTTATTTTCAAAAATTAGTTACCTCGCAAATTTGCGACCACTCTGTGAGGAAAATTTTTTCTCTCGCTGTTTACTCGAAAATCTGTCGCAAATTTGGGAGAGAGATAATAATCTCGCAAACCAGTCAAAAATTTGCGACCACATTTCGAGAAAAACGTTTTCTCTCACTGTTTACTCGCAAATATGTCGCAAATTTGCGGGAAAATTGTTGTTCTCGCAAATTTGCGACCAATATGCGAGTAAGAAGTTTTCTCTCACTGTATACTAGCAAATCTTTTGCAAATTTGCGAGTGACTAGTTTCTCTCGTAAATTACTCGCAATTTTGCAAGTACACATTTTTCACGCAAATTTGCGAGTAAATTGCGAGTGAAAGAATTTTCCTAGCATGTCACTCGCAATTTCCTCGCAAATTTGCGAGTGCAATTCTTCCTCGCAAATTTCCCTCGCTAATGGACTGTTTTACTGTAGTGTATAGAAGTAAATGTTACTAAGTTTAATTATACTTGTAGGGTGTTGGATACCAGTTGTGGTACTCACATTTATGAAATTGTGCATAACCTAAACAGAAGTAGAGCTGTGAAGAAAGAATAAAATGAACCTACCAAGGAATTGAGCAAGAGTTGCAGGATTAGATGTAGGAATATTTTATTTTTCTTATAGAATTGGCTTTAGAATTAAAAGGTTTTTATTTATCAATTTATTTTTTGTAAGACTAATATATTATTTAAATTTGGATTTGGAAGAATTTGATATTTTTAATAAAACAAGCTTTAGATTTATTGTGAATTTTTTTTTGTAAAGTCTCATTAAAGAGTGAAATTTATGTTCTAAACGAGAGTCTAATCATCTATAACATCTTAATCTTCTTGTTACTGAAATCTAATTTTTTATTTTGGCTTTGTGATTTGAACGTGTAAATGAGACATTTAGAAATTTCATAAACGATAGATTTTCTATACTCATTTGATTTAGAATCTAATGAGTTATGTGCTTTTAACTTACCAGAAAAAATTATCAACGCTCTATTGCTAAGATCAGTGAAAGAGCTAGTGATTTTTTTATGTCATACATAGAGATGTATGAGAGCTAATGATTTTTAAAGGCAAAAGAAACTTACTATTTCAATAATCGTCATGTTTATATGATAATTCATTGACCTGGTCCTTTGAAATGTTCAAAGAATTCAACGATGAAGTAAAGAACAAATTGTTTCTTACTTGGATAAATTCTTTTCTGAGAAAAGAAAATTTCTAAATAATTAGTGGGAGTAAGAGTTTAACGTTTTCTAATAAACCTCTTGAGTGATCTAAATATAAAAGTCATTCTGAAAGATATGATCTTCGGTTTAGTGGGAGCTTTTTTTCCGGAATTGATGTTCAGATAAATATAGAATTTTTTATGTTTGAAGTAATGATGCAATCGGTTTCATGTATTATTTGATTATTGGATAATTGAATAATAGTCTCAAAGTAATTTATATCGTTCTTATATGTCATCAAGTACGTGACTTGATCATGAAACCCTATAAGTGACAAATAACATAAATTATTGAGGTTCATAGTCAAGTTATTAAGCATGGACATTAATAACTATGAATGACTAGTATGTGAAGTGGCTGATGACTAAGTTTCATGGAGTCATTGATATGTTGTATTAAAGTCAATCACATAGATATATGTGTTAGAGAACACAACATCGGACTGACCCACTATGACAACTCTACAAGATTGTTATAGGGATGTCGTTGGAGTTTCTCATTACAATTATAGAGTATAGTCCTTTGACATGAGTTCATTATATTTTTTATACATGGATTGATCCACTTTTACTTTGTCGAATGACAACTGTAACAGGTGATTATAAAGGCATTGATTGGGTGTATTATAAAGTGTATAAGAAACATGGATGGAACAAGAGGGGATTTGCCTCTCCTATATAACGGGAGAGATATCTTTGAGCCTATCGAAGATATGATACTGAGAAGTGTATGGTCTTGCTCAAACGAGGTGAATGTCAATCGTTTGTTTAATCAGTATAAATCAAAGTTTGATAAACATGGTTTAACTATATAAGGATGGCATGGTTTCTTGCCTTATGAAGATATATAGTCAAAGGAATTATAGGAATAGATGATTCCAGTACAAGTGGGAGATTGTTGGGAATGTTTTAAAATCATTTGTACTTTGCTCTAAATAAAGTTGTAGTGTCGAGATTTGACACATCATATAATATTATGGGTTATAATGTTTTGCTGGAGACCGCTTATAATTTATGGATTATGAATTTGTTGCTAATATTATACGATCTTACAGGGTCACACACCTAAGCAAATTGAATCAAAAAAAGTTTAGGGTTTTGGAGACTTTATTTATATGATAAATAAAATAAATGTATATTTACATAATATGATTATATATATTATTTCAAATTAGATTTGGATTAAATAATGATTAATAGGGATTAAACAATATATATAAATTGTATGTTGGGCTTGTTAGCCCAATAACATGACTAAGTGGTTTGTATTAATTAGTGTCGGTGATGCATTATCAATATATATATGACGTTTGATGATGGTGAAGAAAAACACAAAAGAAAGAGATAAAAAAAAATCCTAAATAATTAGATACAAATTGTTTACCTATATTTTGATATTGTTCTCATCGGTACTATCACCCCGATTCGGTCCAATTTGTGTGTGTGGATACCAGTAGAGGCACGACATTTGAAGTGCTCAGGACCTCAATCTAAATCTTTATTCTTTTTCGCTACGTATTTTCCAGGTATATTTGATACCCTGTAGATAAGATTCAAAGTCAATTATTTGCACGGTTCTTAGGAATTAAGTTCGTAAATATACTTGTAAATCGTTTATAAATCGTTACGAACTCCAACAAGCATTCGGGTATTCAATCGAATTTAGGTCGGGTAATTTGGATATCGGGTAATTCGGATAGAGGATTTTAGGAACCATTCGGATAATTTAACAATTCGGTTTCGGTTCGGGTTCAGATCCTAAAAATAGACTTAGAACAAAAAATGTTACTCAAAATTATCCAAAATGTTTTTGGATTTGGTTCCAATTGGTTAATTTTACCCGTATTACTCGAAATAACCCAAAAACGTACTCCAAATATCCATAAAAATTACTAATAATTTGATTTTACAACTAAAATTCTAGATACATATTTTATTTAAAACATGAATATAACTAATATTATCAAGTATATAATTAATTTCTGATACTTTTAGGTACCCATTCGGTTCGGATTCGGTCCAAGTTTTCAGATATAGGATTTAAGACTCGTTCGGGTATTTTGAAAATTTTGATTTAGATTCAGTTGAAGTTTTTCGGATCAGTTCGGGTCGGGTACCTGAATATCCGGTAAAAATGCCCACCCCTAACTACAATAGTAGTTAAATTTACGAAAATTATATTGGATAATCAAATAAAATGTATTAATTAGGTTTTTTTGTTAAATATTAATTAGGTTTTTAACCACCATTTTCTGCTAAAACTTTTTTTTACCTTTTTTAAGTTTTTTTAAGGTTGGGATAAAATTGTAATTCACCCTAAAATGTAAACAGTCAAACTTGCTTAATAAATATGATTACTTGTTTAAACCCTATGTATCTCTTTTTGTTCCAATATAGATTTAAGTGTGTAGTGGGGTGGTTTTGCTTGACGATTTCTCTAATTTAACCTGATTTTGTGTTTGTTCTGGATATTCGTCTTCATCTTCGCCAATTTCATTTAGCTTCTTCACTTCGATTTCTTCATGTAACATTCTTTTGTGAGTTTTCAGCAGTGCCGAACATTGCTTGATTGTCAGTGGAATCAGAAATGGAGAAAGCTTTGAGAGCGATGACTTTAGAGGAAGAGGAATCTCCTTTCGCTCTTCCTTATTTGCATGAATTCTACTCTACTGAAAGGAATGCTCTCAGTATCATTAGGAGGACCCTTAATCCTCCTGTTCAACCAATGAAAGATTTTATTCTCGATATGCCTCGCAAGTTTAGAGTTTGTGATAGAGTGCGTGGAGTGGCCTTGAGCAAAGATCGTTTCCAATTCATCCTCAAATATAAAGAAGATATGGATGAAGTTCTGAAGAAGGACGCTTGGACCTTTAATGAATGGTTTCTTGTAATGGAAAGATGGTCTGCAACGGAACCTGAAAACTTCTTACAATTTCTACCGTCGTGGATTCAGATCTGGAAATTACTTGTGAACTATTATACGAGCGAATCAATTATGGCAATTGGTGAGTTAATTGGACAAGTGATTGAAGTGGCGTTTGATCCTGATAGTCCACAGCGGAAGGATTATGAGCGAGTTCGTATCTTATTTGATGTGTCCAAACTAGTTTGCCTTTCTAAAGTTTTCAAATTTCCTCAAGGTGAAATGACAAAGCTTCTCTTTGATTTTGAACGGGTCCAGAAGAGATGATACTTATGCCAGCGGTTAACACACGATAAAGCTCGTTTTCCTCTTTTGCTCCAAGTTTGGCCTATTGCTACGATTATGGAGTCCACGCAGGCGAGTGTACAAGACAAATTAGAGTAGGTTCTCTCTTCTATTGATCCTTTATGGGGTGTGTTAGCAGAATCTCAAGTTGGCAAAGATTCGTTCACAGGAAGAAGTAAGATAGCGCATGAGGTTCTTCACAAGATGTGAAAGTATTTAATGGTAGATGATGAGACTAAACGCAAGGCTAGAATTCTGCGGATTCAAAGTACGGTCGTTGAAGTTAAGAAAGATCCTCGACTCAAAAGACAATGCTCATACTGGAACCTCTTCCGATCTTTCATATCAATGACGATAAAGGCAAAGGCATTGTGTTCAATTTTGAAAGGACTGAAAAAGACATCAGTCTTTCTTGTTAACGTGGAAAAGCTTATGTCCTCTATTATTCGCATTGGCTCTGCTGATCTCACTTCTTATGGTGCTTTAACTCATTCCAATTGGAGCCTCTTTTCCCTCAGCTCTTCATGAATTTCGATTAGGTTCTACGTTTTCAAAAGCTGGTTTACCTGTGGCTAGCTCTTCTGGAACCTCTTCAAAAGCTTCTAGAGGACAAAAGCGTCCTTCCAGAGGTAGGCGTATGGCTGCAGTTGCAAAAGTGAATATGTACCATACTTTTCCTCCATTGACAATCACTTACAAGAGAAAGGCTAATGAGAACATTGTTACTCCGTCCGAACTTGCAAAGATCAATAAAGAAGGAGTTCTTCCACATGAGGAACGGCCGAAGAAAGTATGATAATTTTTATTTGGAACTGTCAGGGTGATAACACTATTACTGTACCATTTTTAGTTGGATTTTTACTTATTTATTTGCAGGTTTCTAACGCTTTTTCACCTCTAGAGGTAGTTTTCTTTTATTTTTGATTTTAAGGACTAATCATGTTAAATCATTAAAAAGGATGGAGAAGCGTGAAAATTGGACTTCATTCATATTATCAAGAAAGTTTGATTAACGGATCAAGAAGACGAAATCTCAAACACTTGAGTTTTGCATTTTACCAATTTGGACAGATTCTCAGCATCAGAAAGATTGTCATGAACTAAGTTCTTCCCTTAATTTTATTGAGATGAAATTTGGTCAAAAGTTGGAATTTTGAGTTAGATTTCAAATGCAAGTGGTTTGAAGTCATTTGGAGCTGTGACCGAGGAGTTATAGCCGTTTAAGCGAAGACATGTTCGTCTGTCTCATAAATGAAGCAAGTGGAGCAAGACGGAGCTGTGACCGGGTGATGGAGTTGCCACCACCGGCCAAGGGCCCATTTTTAGCACACTCCATTCACAGAGGCATTTCGTGGTCAGAGACAGATTTTGCCTCATATCTTTCAGTTCGCTTAACCGATTATGATTCCGCAAGAAATGACATAACCAAAGATGACCTAAGAAGCCTTAGTATTATAAATAATTGTTTTTAGTCTTTAGAATAGGGAGAACCACGAAACTTTACAGAGAGTTATATAGCCGTCAAAATCTTTGAGAGATCTTTCATTGTTCTTCAAGTTTTCAAGTGTTCTTTGGAGAGATTCATTTCATACTTTGTTATAGAGAAGATTTCTTTAGTCTTGATCTATTTAATGATGTTTTTCTCATTGATTGTTTGTTGTATTTCGTTCTCTATGTCTGAGTCGGAGAAACGAAAGGTGGTGATTACTCACTAAATCTAATCTTGTCTTTCTGTTTTTGAGCTAGAAAGTACTTTGTTTTATGTTTATGTTTTTGTTTGTAAAGAGTTTTTTCTTCATTTTAACTTTGCTTTTTGGGCTTTTATTTTTTGTACCAGACTCTGCGTTTTGGTTATCAATCGATTTAGTTAATAAAAAAAAAGAACGATGGATGCTTGTTAAAGATAGACAATCAAAAAGAGAGTGTATGGAGGAACAAAAGAATGATCACTTTCACGAACATTATAGTTCACATCAAGACCATGTGAATTTTGTTTCTCCGACCATTATTATGGCTTCATTCTTTCTGGTCTTTTTCTCCTTTCGTCTTGTTCTAATATTCTATTTATTTAATTGGTGTTGGATAGAGCTATCAAACCAATTATTGGGATAATAAGGTTTTTCGTCAATGAAGTAGTAGTTAACTAAAAGATTTAAATATCTGAATTATAAAATACAGAGTTTACATCGCAAAAAGTTAGATTAGAGTTTCGCAATCTAACACAATATGCTAAAGAGTCCACTTTTAAAAATATGTTCACTATTGTAATATTGAAATCTAAACAAGGATTACTCATCTAATTAAGTGGCAAAGATAAAATAACACACTTTTGTTCTTGTTACAGTATGTAATTAAGTTTAAATCAATAGCCTTTGTGAAAGCTAAAATGTCTATTTATTTTAAGATTCTTCTGAGATGTAGAGCTTGCAGCATATTTTTTTAGAACTAATCAAAGATAAAATAGTAAGTATCACTTATAAAGTTGAACTATAACTTATTTTTACTAGATTTAAATCTATGTTATATAAATTATCTTTTATATTAAAATATTTTCATTTTTAGGGGACATCATTGTTATAGATGAATAATAAAAAATGTTTTACTCCACATTGAAAGACACAAAACAACCAATCGCGACTTATTTGATTAATTACTCTGAATTGTATTATTGTGGAAAGAAAATTTAATATGACCCTGAAACTATGGACTCCACATTTGATGGACACCACACAATTCTAATGTGATATCCAAAACACAAACGGATAAATTTTTATTCATTAATTCAAATTAAATAGTTGAAAAATCTAGTGCATATATATTAATTTCTTTATTCCTTTATGATCTTAAGCCTTTTTACATATGTTTTTTTAATAAAAATAATCAAAATCCAAACAAATAAAAAGTTGAAACATCTAGAACTAAAGGAGAAACGAACGCAACGTAACGAAACAGAGAACATTTGATGAAACTGTAAGAGGAACGAAGAGTAAGTATAGTGGTAGTTACCGAATTGAGCAGAACAACAAAGTTGCAATGAGCAACAAAGAAGAAGAAGCTTATTCGTCTTAGGTTACAAAAAGAGGTTTTTGAGACTTGTTTTGACTTTTGAGTTTGTGTTTATATACTATTAGGAAATATTTAGCTAAAACCACGGCAAACTAAAATATGATTTATAATTAAGGTTACAAAGATACATAACATACTTATGTTCATGTTTCGACATGTAAGTTCAAATCAATAGTCTTTATTAAAGCTAGAATATCTATTTTTTCCCAGATTCTTTTGAGATGTGAAGCTTTTGCAACTTATTTTCTTAGAACTTAACCAAAGATAAAATATTAAATATCTCTTATAAAGTTGAACTATAACTTAATTTTCTAGATCGAATTTGCGTTACATACATTATTTTTTATTAAATTATTTATATTTTTCAAGGGACATCACTGTAATAAATGAACAATAGAAAATATCTTACTCTACATCGAAACACACAAAATTTCTAAAGTGATTATCAACGAGTTTAACTGCACGATTATTAGTCTCTTAGTGTAATGAATTTTGTATGGATAAAAAGAATAAATAAAAAATACTAGAAAAATATACACATAGGAAAAAAAAGCTTTTACAAAGTTGCATAAGTAGATTTACTCCACATTGAAACATACGGAATTTTCAAAAAAGTTGTCAAGGAGTTTAACTGTACGGATTACGAATTTCCAAGTGTAATGAACCTTGAAAATAGACGCATTGGAAGAAGCTTTGAAAGAGCTTCATAAGCAATCGATTGCGGCTGATTTGATTAATTACTCTCGATTGCAATATTGTTAAAAGTAAATTTATTATGATCCCAAAATTACAGACTCTACATTTGATAGACACCACATAGTTTTAGTAGAGAGTGTTAAGGAAATTAATAGAGAAAATTGTGATTATATGTAAAATAAGTAATGGTTTTGTTGTTGCTACAAATAAATATTACATTCCTTGTAATGAAAATTTCATTTTATGAAATTGAACTTAGCAACTGAAACAATTTGGTTTTAGTTTGAAATTCGAATAGAAAAATCTAGTGTGTGAGCCCTCATCCTAGTCAAACCTAAAAGGTAGTAATTTGTTAATCAATGTGCAAAAACTTTACACATCACATAATTACTTTTTTCTTCAAATTATCTATTTTGTACAAAAACAACATTAACAACACCTTTTTCAGCCAAAAGAATCACATTGCAAGATACAAATGTTCGCAAACACTAAATAAGTTTAAAATTTGAAAAAAGTTTGAAAATATCACTTAAGTTGAAATGAAATAATACCTCAAAAACATTACTTAAAGTGAAATAGAGGAAGTATAACATATTTTGGTTTGAAAAACCACATATATATGCAATTAACCACATATTGGGTATGTATCCATAATGAATAGTGTTAATTGTTTTACATTTTTGTGCACATAATCTTGTAACCAAGAGTGCCAAGAAAATCAAAATTGTATACGAAATATATTTTCTTATAGATCGATGAACTAATAGTCCATTTAAATTGAGAGTTGGGAATATATCATAAATTATTACGCATAGCAAAGTTATCGTAGATCCATTTTTGAAAAAAAAAATTGTTGTAAAGTTTCATACATTTTTCAAGCACCAACTAAATATTCATTTTACCAAAAAAACAAACAAAATATCCATAATTCTCTATCATCGAGGATAGTTTATCAGGCTAAATAAGATGTAAGATCAAAGAATTGAAAATGGACAAAAGGAAAAAGAGTGAAAATTTTGGATCAAAGACCAAATGGTTCTTTTACAAAAAAAAAACCAAATGGTTGATGTTAATGTTATTTATGCTAAACTATAAATACAAATATAAGTTGTGAAAATATAAAAGAAGAGTTTTCACATGAACATACCTCATATAGTGACAAACTCCCACATTTTATAGTTATTTATAAAATATTTGAATCTATGTTTTTCTTGCAACTTGCAAGGGAACATTTGCACATATTCTTCTTTATGTCGTATCTTCTATTTTTTAAACAATAAAAAGAAATACCTTTAGTTGGATGAACAAGCTGATGAGAGATGCTTCCACCAAAGAAACCGTGTCATAGGCAACATTGATAGAGTTAGGTCCATGTATAAGTCCATGTCCAAGGAATCATCCATGCGTTCATTGTGTCTTTCCAGAGGATATTTACAAAATATCAACTTTAAATGTTATTAATTACTTTGTCATCAAATCATATATATGATTTTGGGCCATCTCTCTCCCACACAAAGATACGTCAACAATTGAAAGAGAGACACATAGCATCAGCTATTCGATCTCCACATATTTGCACTCATCTAACTCTTCGTAACTCCTAAATATGAATCGGTTTTTCTTCCTAAGCTTTAATATGGAAAAGCCCTTCGTCTCACTGTTTCTCCACCAAATTAAAGAATAAAGTTTCGACGCTTTGCAAAAAAGAACTTCATTTTCGACCTATCCACATCCTATATCCAAATCTTTGCTCACATCAATTTGCCTGATATTTGCTCACAGACAAATATTCCGAAATTCATCTATGATTAGTTCTTGAATATCTTTGATGTGACGATGGGATTAGTACGTGGCTCACAGAAATCAAAACAATTCCAAATCTTAATTGGATCTTGATGAGAATCTCTTGTGTAATGTGATGTGTTTGGTGTTGCTTAAATGGTTTCGAGCTTCCCTAGCGGAAATTAAGTTTTGCGAACGATTGGGTCCTAGGGTTCATGATAGGGTTTCTAGATCATGAGTGTTAATCGATCAATTTAAAATTTTCTCTTTGCAACAATCTTATAATTTATGTCATAATATGCCTTTTGGTGTTTCTAAGTCGAAGGAAAAGCTTTTGTTTTTGATTTGATTAAAGAAACTATTTTGTTGTTCTGATTGAATTTAATTTTGACAGGACGACTTGGCGGTATGTTCTGAGAATCTAGTATCTCTAATTTGTTGAATTTTTTTGTTAGAGGTTAGATTCTCAAGTGTTTTCTTCTATCTCTGTTGTGTTGTAGTTACTCTGTCCCAAAGAAATATTTTATTCAGGAAACTGTTTTATGGTTTTATGAGTTCATGGAAGAGGTTTTTATTGGTTTGCTTTGGCTAAACTTTCCATGGTATAAGGTAATAGAGATGGAAGCAACTTTGCTATAACATAATCAATGCCAAACCAACAACTTTTGGAACTTTTGCTGATAAGTTTAGGTAATATACTTCTTCTTATAGCTCAATTTGTTGGTTTTAAAGCACTCTTGTATGTTTATCATGTAAAGATTTATTACATTACTTTCTAAGTGAGTTAATGAAGCATAAGGGATAAACTGTTGTGCAATTCAAACAAGTACTGCTTTTTTTTTACCTCTCACGATTCATAAGTTTTTTGTTCTTCTAAGCAAATTCGATTGTGTTTGAGAGAATATATAATATTTTGTTACTTTATTTATGATCAGTTAAAGCACTATGAGTGACTTTCATTGTGTGCATTGTTTTTCTTTATTTTTTTTGTCTCATTGGTCAGTCAATTTCAGTTGAATATTTGGTTATGTTTTTCATTCCTTTCTTTTCAGTAAAATAAAATATCATACCATGGTCATTTGAGAATGTGGAAAATACAACATGTTGACTTGAATTTATTTTCTTAGTAGGTTTTGGACTTTGGTGAGAGTGACATTGTTAGATGTCCATGTTGTAAGGGTTATCTGAATTGTTTCATGAAGTTCACTAATCAAGGAGGAAGTTCATTTATAACTTATTTTATGATGATCAAGGAAGTTCACTACGCGAGGCCATGGGATTGGTGTTGAGTGTTGCTTTGAACAAAGGTTGGACCACCGATTCTGGGATGGAAGGGCAATCCCTTCCTGCCAAGGCCGCCGGTGACGAAACTGTGTCATCATTTCCTTGATATCTATTTACCAAATCTCCTCGTAGACGCATGTGTGTTGCATTCGCTTGCAATGTATGTGGCCTGCACGAGCCATTACCCCCATGTTTATACTGATGGCACTATCTTCGTACAGTGTTGCATATGCAATTTGTTTCATAAGTTGGTGGATAATCTCAATCTCTTTCATGAGGTCCAGGGTTATGTGAACTTCAGCTTTGACTAAAAAAATGCTAAGTGGGATGTTGGGGGATTCAATCTCTTCAACGACATCAATGACGATGATAATGATGGCGATGATGGCAACAACCTATTTCCTTTGTAAACATCATATACAACCAACCCTCTCATATGTGTCTACAATCTTAAATGTTTGGGTCTCCTCGCAAGCTTCTGTTGAAACTAAATTGATCATAATATTGTACTCATAAACTAAAAATATCTATTTTAAAAGAAACTTGCGCGTCTAGTAGAAATAATATGTAATAAAAAATTAAAATACATACTAATATTTGAAAGGAAATTGGCTCATATCCATCTTATATTACGATGAAAAACACGTATTATGAATATATATTTCATTGAGGTTGGGGAAAGAGACCATCTTCTACAGCAAATTCAAAATCGTTTTACTTTATTTGAAAATAAACCTCGTGTTTTTTATGAAACAATCTACACAAATATTCGTACGACGAGAATAGTGTGTGAAAGGAGTGAAAATAGATTTAAAAGTCCTAAAATCATCAAGCTCTAAAGTAGAAGAATGTCACTATCACTCCTCTAAATTTTGAAACATTGAGATCGTATCGATGTAATTGGCATCAAAGCGAGCCCTAACAAAAATCATACACGTCATTGCTCATCGAAACAACTCTAGTTCCATATGAAAGATTGAGAGAAACCTTCGAAATTATTTTCGTCCGAGATGGTACATCTTATGCTCCAAAATGGCTATTAACCCATGTGATCTTATCCCATTTCTTGATATGTACACAAATATACAAAAAATTTATTGTAGGCGACACATTCAATAAGTTTGTCTTTTTTTTCACCATTCAATAAGTTTGTCTTGGTCATTAATTCAATTAGAAGAAGACTAGGCAAATATTACATGTTTTTTTAAAATAGCATGTTTGATATATATGTATATGTTCATAATTTATATCCTGAGGGATATTCATATATCGTCTGATCACATGGTCACTCATTCATTTGCTCAACAATTCGATTCTTTGCTTTTACCAATCTTAATATAGACATGTAGGTACACTTTAATTTGTTTTATTTATATATTTGGGTGCAACAAAGGACATATCTTTTAACTTCCAAGCTAGAGAGAATTAATTAAAAAAAAAAAGACATTGTTCTACTTCTTTTAAGGCGTGATTGGAAGAGTGGAAAAGAGGAGAGGAGATGAACACAACTGAGAGCGGGAGCTGAGAGCGGGAGCTGAGAGCGGAAGCTGAGAGCGGAAGCTGAGAGAGGAAGCTGAGAGAGGAAGCTGAGAGCGGGAGCCGAGAGCGAGAGCTGAGAGAGGCAGTTGAGAACAGGAGTTGGGAGCTGAGATCGGGAGCTGAGAATGGAAGTTCAATTATTTTTTATTTAAAATTAAAAACTAAACAACACAAGAGATTATTATAAAAATGTTTGCAACTAAAAAAAAACCTACCTACAGGTTATCCATATTTGATTTGCAATATTGTTTCGAATACCCGCCATATATGCATC
>OVAN01006312.1:120-21551 GCA_900406275.1 Anastatica hierochuntica
GACGGTGAATCTAGATGACGATAAGTCTAGACGACGTTAAGTCTAGACGACGGTGAGTTTAAATGATGGTAAGGTTAGACGACGTTCAGTCTAGCCAACGGTAAGTCTAGTCGATGCTTAGTCTAGACGATGACGAGTCCAGATGTTGGTCATATTTCCGAGTAAGTTTGATTAAATTTGCCATCTTGGACGTTGATTTCGAGATGACTGTTTTTGACACCAACAGTAAAGTTGAGGGTAGCCAAGAAGGATGAGAGGGCTTCTGAGTGCCCTGTAGATGAGATCGCGGTGTATGAGGGCTACTTCGAGGTCGGAATCAAGGGTAAAATACCAGCCCTGGTGATGAAAGTCTCTAGGAATTTCGGCATCTGCCCCTCTCAGTTGAACCCACCTTTCTTGGAGGACCCTTATTGCTATCCAGGTCCTCAATGAGTTTCACGAGTTTGATCTGGGCATCAATGAACTTCTTTACGCCTATTATTTCTTTCCCATCATTCCCGGTGAAGGTATATACTACTTTCACCCTAGGGCAAGCGCTCCTATAATTAAAGAGCTTGATAAGAGTGAGAGAAAGGGGGCCACCTTCACCAAACATTGTGATCAGATGTTTGCTTTTACGGAAGTAGGATTGTTGCCTGGCTTTTCTACCATTTGGAAGTTTACCGGTAGATTTAGGATGATATTTCTGTTTTATGGGTTTTGGCCTAAATGTTGACTTTATTGTCTTATATTTTTTGCATAGGTCTCGACGGAGAAAGCAGAAGAAGGCAAAGAAGGGGTAGAAGAGGGTTTGGAGATCCCAGATGAAGAAGGGAGCAACCCATTCCTCCTAAGTGAAGAAGCATCAAGGCAGAGCGACATCGGAGATACTCTTTACTTTTTCACTTTTTACTCAGGCGGCCAGGAAGCTTAAGTTGGAATCAGGAGGCAAGACTCCAGAGGTTGTGGAGATTCCAGGTTCTGCCTCCGGTGGAACCAGGTGAAAGGGGGTCTAGAAGGCCACGTCCTCTTCCAGGAAGCAAAAAGGCAGTTCCTCAAGGCCTACCTCCTCTTCTCCCCACGATCTCGATGGCGCTCTAGAGTTGCTAAAGGACTCCATCTTTCCCTCAATCTCTGTCATCTATCCCAGCTCCAACAACGTGGGAGTTCTCTCTCATGCCCAGAAAGAAATGGTCAAGGTAATTGGCCTGCCGCTGACGTTTGCATGTTTATTTTTTATTTTTGTTAACTCTATTTCCTTTTGTTTCTGATCTTAGATGGAAACCTTCCTCCATCATGTCAAAGAATAGCTTGTTAATGAGGTGGCTTCTGCTAGGAAGGCTATAGTAGAGGACTACATCCTCAAGCTGAAGAAGGAGGAGGACAAGACTGCTAGCATGAAAAAGGAGCTGAGGGAGCTGACCCGTGGGCTGGATTCCCAGAACCAAAAGTAAGAGGAGAAGTTCCTCACTATGACGGAAGATAAGGTGCTTTTGGAGCAGGAGATTTCCAACCTGAAGGTGAAGGCGGCGACTTTTGACAAGGAGAGAACCATGGCGGTTAGCGGTGCCAAGATTGTCAGCCGTTGGGAGATGGCCCACGACTGGCTCAAGGAGGATACATACTCTAGGAATCTGGCAGAGGAGTTTGAGAATTACAAGATAGTGGTGACGGCGGAGGCGAAGGCGGAAGAACTAGGCCTTCTAGCTCCCTCTTTTGAAGATTAACCCGAAATCCCTTCTTCCAAGGACAGCACAATCCCCATGAACTTAGATGCCAATGTGGAGAGATCGCCTTCTCCAGAACACCCTGTCGCCTAGTCTCCTGCCCAAAAGTCAAGAACACAAATGATCTCCCACTTAGGGGTTTTACCTCTCTTTTTTGTCGATGATCTGCCCCTGCGTGTGCCCCTTGTGGGCTTTGTTAAGACTTTATATGGCCTTTAAGGCCTTGAATTTCGTGTGCTCTTTGGGGCTTAAAAACGGGTACTTTGGCTGTTACGGGTGATTTTGGTTGTTCTTTGTAAGCACTACGAAAGCTGGAGGTAAATGAATGTTTAGCAAAGGTAGTTTGAAGATGTTCTAAGCTTAAAGATCAACAATGGAGAAAAAAGGTGAGTTGTATTGATCTCTTTAACCTAGGGTTTTGTGTGTCCACATTTTACCCTTAAGCTTTATATTTATACATGGAGCTCATGATTATCCCTCCAAGAATCGGATATATCATGATTATCTACAAAATATATGCATCTTTATCTAGAATATACATCATTATCTGCTAATTTAAATAGTAAAAATAAGCAACAGCCGGCGGACGACTGGCTTCCGGCTTCCGGCTTCCGGCTATGCAAGGTCTTCTAGCTTCTTGCCTCCGGTTATGTAACGTCGTCTGGCTTCCTGCTTCTGGGTATTCCCCTGCTTTGAGGTTTTACTGATGTACTCCATCTAAGCCTGAGGGAATTCTCATGGCCTAGATTACTCCCAACAGTTTGCCTCTTATTGCGCACGTACGATCCGAAGCTGTGGAATAACATGTCTTCCATATGGCTTAGGCAGGAAGCCATTAGTTGCTCGGCCTTTTCAGTTGTGACATTTGCCGCCTTTATTTCCCGTAAGCATCTGCTTGCTTTTAGTTTGAATTCCATTAGATAATAGGCGCCATTGCAACAGGAGGTTGCGTCTGGCTCTTGACGTCCAGCCTTAGGGCTTTGAACTTCAAATTTCATGAGTTGTTAGCACTTTTAAAGGATCGTTATTTTTTTAAAAGATCTTAGTCATTGACTTCGAGAGGATCAGAGGAAGAAACTATAGTCGTTGATGAAATTTTTGCAAAGATTTGAGAAGAAAAATATAGTCGTTACCACCGCGAAATATGCGCCAGTGATTGGACGTGTGCGGCTGGATTTGATTTCTTCTCTTTCCTTTTAAATCTTTCTTTCTTCTCTCTCTTGCATTTTAACTTCATCTTCTTCCTTTTTCTGCTAAACTCTTTGCTTCCGGAATCATTGTCGAGCTTTTTCATCTGCGCTTTAAGGTTAGATCTTCTTCCTCCTTCTTTTCGCTTCTATTAGGATAGATTCTAGAAAATAGCTTTTAGGGTTCCGAATTAGCCTTAGCTTCTAAGCTCTCTTGCCCCAATCGAAACTTAGATTCAAGATCGAAACCCTTCTAAGCCTAGAATGACAAGCTCTGGTGATGAGTTTTCTCTCGTAGCTTCGTCTTCCCTGCACTTCCTTCTAGCCCTCCCAGCTCTGACAATCTGGGCATCTTTGACCATGTCTAGAAGGGAACGATCAAGGTAACTAGTATGCCTTTGGCTTTCGACTGACTTTTGAATGTTTCTTTTTCGTCTGGCTAATCTTCCTCCTCTTTGCTTTCCAGCTAGTTGCATCGCTCTTCTATGCCAAGGATCAGATCGCCACGAAGGTGATTTCTGCAGGGAAGGCCCAAGTGGAGGACTATCTCGCCAACCTGAAGGTAGAGAAGGACAAGTCTGCTAGCTTGGAGAAGGAGCTGAGGAAGATGAAGGGATTGCTCCTGGGGATGGAATCAGAGTAGGAGAAGGTGGCAAAAAAGGTCCTCACCCTGACTGAGGAGAAGGTGAAGCTGGAAGAAGAGCTTGGCAACCTGGATACCAGGGTGGCCACCTTCACGGAGGAGATGTCCATGACCGTCAACGGCGCCAAGATCATGGGGCATTGGGAGATCTTCCGAGACTACCTTAAGGGTGAGGCAAAGTCCTGGAACTTGAGGGAGGAATTTGAGAATTACAAGATGGTGATGATAGCGGAGGCGGAAGAGAATGGCCTCGAAGCTCCCACATTTGAAGATAAACCAGAGATTCCCCCTGCCATGACTTCTATACCCCCAGCGGACTCTGTGCCAAATGTCAAGAAGTCTGTCTCTCCTGATCCTCTAGTTGCCTAGCCTCCAGACCCGAAACCAAGAATCAAGTTGCTCTCCCCTTGTGGGATATTTTTTGTTGATGATGATATGCCTCTGTGTGGGCCTACTTCTGCCCCTTGTTGGCTTTGTAATGACTTTTCATGGCCTTAGTGACCTTAACTCTTTGATGGCCTTCTTGGCCTTATTTCTGTTTGCCCTTCGGGGCTAAAACTCGTATTTCGGCCCTTGGTGGCCCTTCATGAATGTGTTTACATTTCTTTAGTTCTCTGTTGTCTTCCTACCTTAACAGACTCTAGACTTAGATTTAGAGATGACATTCGTTGTGTGGCTTTGGCAAGTCTTTTACTCTTAGCGCCTCGATCGACTAGCTTCTGGTTATTGACCTCCGACCTTTGCATTTCGACCATATTGACTTCCGACTTTTTAGCTTCTAGTCTCTTATCGATGTTCCGTCTATTTGAATTTTGGCTTCTTGGCCTCTAGTCTTTGTCGTGTCTTGTGAGAGATCTTGAGTTCCAAGTTGGGATAATCTCATTATCTCTCTTTTTTTTAGGGATTTCTGCTTTTTGTCCTTAGACAATGCTTATGTTCCCAAGACGCATTTTTTGGCTTCTTGATACCCGGGGGTATCTTCTGGCTTTTTGGCATTCTGCTACCTGGAGGTAACCACTAGCTTGTTGGCATTCTGTTACCCGGAGGTAACAACTAGCTTGTTGGCATTCAGCTATCCGGAAATAGTTGTTTTGCTTTGCTGCATTCTGCTTCCTGCAGTGAAACCACTATCAGTCTTATTGGTTTTGCTGGTATGGATCTTCCCCGCGAAGAGATCCAAGTGCCAGACTTTTCTTCTACTTCCCACGTTTGGGTAAGTAGGTATAGGTGATGCTCTGTGCTCAGGTCACATAGCCTTTGCATTTACTGTGACCTGGTAAGCAAGGTTAAGCTATTGTGCTTTCTGCTCAGCACTCTGCTTTCTGGTTAGCCACTCTCTATTAAGCAGAATAAGCAATTTTGTTTTGTCTCTTGCTTTCTTTCGGATATTTTCCCTTGTTCAAGCATAGTTTTTTGAGCTTTTCGCTTTTGTTTTGGAAGGTATGTTGTTTGTATTACTCTTTTATTGAGGAATAGTCATTCAACTTATTTTCCCCTTACTCTAACTGAATTTGCTCGTGAGAAAACAGTTGTTTTATTGATAGGTATCCGTCCTTAGACGTAGCATGATTAGATAAGAAAATATGTAAACGAAATTAAAAAATCCAAAGCTGAAAAACGTATATGGTGTATGGTCATCCGGGTCAGGAGCATTCCTTTAGAAGAAGTAAGACTTTAGGTGTAACGCGTTTCAGCTATTTGGTTGTACTTTTCTGTACTTGTCTTGTAACTTGTATGCCCCTGCCCCTTTGACTTCCACTATTTGGTATGATCCTTCCCAGCCAGGCGCCAACTTACCCGCGACCTTTTCCCTGGTGTTGTCAAAGACTCGGCATAGCACCCATTCACCTTGCTAGAACGTCCGGGTTCGTACCTTCTTGTTGTAGCTTCGAGCTACTTCCTTTTGGTACTTCCAGTTTCAGATTATTGCGGCTTCCCTTTTTCGTTAAGGAGATTCGGGGACAAAGCCATAAGCTCTTCATTCTCTCTTGGGGTTAGAAGCTTCTGATCTGGCTGTAGGGACGCTGACTCCGGCGGGAGACACCGCTTCCGTTCCGTAGTCCAGGAGAAGGGTGTTTCCCCTGTTGAAGTCTTGATGCTGGTTCGACATTCCCATAGGGTAGCTGGAAGTTCTTCGACCCAGTTGCCTTAGACGTCATCCAGCCTCTTTTTCAGAAGATTGACTATTGTCTTGTTAGTGGACTCGACTAGCCTGTTGGATTGTGGATGTCTCGAAGTTGCAAAGCTTAGTTTTATGCCCTAATCTTCGCAAAACCTTTTGAAGTTTTTGCTTGTGAACTGCGGGCCATTATTTGAATTAGTCCATAACTACCAAAAGGTATTCCAGCTGGCCAAGGGCTGTTGAGAATTTTCCTAAAATGTCCATTCCCCACTTCATGAATGGCCATGGAGAACTTACGGATTTGAGGTTTTCCGGGGGCAGCTTGGATACTTGTGCGTGCTTCTGGCATTTATCGCAGTACTTGGCCATCTGGAGGGCGTCATGGGCCATTGTAGGTCTATAGTAGCTTGCTCTCTTGGCTCTCATCACTAAGATTCCTCCGCTAGAGTGGGATCCGCACTCGCCTTCATGTAGTTCTTTGAGGACTAAATCTGCGTCTTCTGGCTTTACATATTTGAGGTATGGACCCGAGAAAGACCTTCTGTAGAGTTTTCCACGAATCAGGCAATAGTGGGATGCTTGCCTTTTGATCTAACGGCACTCGCTCCTTATGTTGGGTAAGACGTCATCCTTTAGGTAGGAAGTAATGGGCGTCATCCAAGTTTCTTCTTCTTCGATGTTGGAGATTTGAGGTCCTTCGGCGTCTTCGTCAATAGCTAGCCATTGGAGAACTAGCAAAGATATGCTAGTTATCTCTGTGGTTTTTAGGGCTAAGGCCAAGTTGGCCAGGGCGTCTTCATGCGAGTTTTTCTCCCTTGGGATCTGTGTGAGTTTGCATGCTTTGAACGAGTCAATGAGCTTCTTGGCTATGGCCAGATACTTGGTCATGCTAGCGTCTTTTGGTTGGTAGTTCCCTTTCGTCTGGCTTACGATCAATTGGGAATCACAGTCTCTTGCCAAGACGAGTCCTGCGATTAAGGCTTCGTACTCACTTTCATTGTTGGTTGCTCTAAAGTTGCATCTTACTTCTCTTGATACCACTTCTCCTCTTGGTGAGATGAGCACAAGACCTACTCTTTCTCCTCGTATGTTGCTGAATTCGTCTACGTAAAGCGCCTACTCTTATTTGCTTTTACTTTCCTGCTGGATCCTGACTTCCTCTTCTTCCCCTGGTACCATTGGTGGGGAGAATTCTGCTACAAAGTCGCCAGGACCTGTGATTTGATCGTCGTGGCAGAGCGAAAGATTATATCGTACTCGCCTAGCTCCACTACCCATTTGGCTAATCTTCCAGATACTTCTGGCTTGTGGAGTACATACTTGATAGGGAAGGACGTGATGACTATCACCGGGTGAGCATGGAAGTAGGGACGTAGCTTCCTGGCCGAGACGACCAAGGCGAGAGCCAGCTTTTCCAAGTGACTATAGCGAGTCTCGGTATCCAGGAGGGACTTTCTTATGTAGTACACCGGACACTGTTTGTTTCCTTCTTCTCTGACCAAGACGGCACTTACGGCATGCTCTGAAACGGCCAAGTATAAGAGTAGTGGCTCTTCATCTTAGGGTTTTGAGAGAAGGGGTGGTGTTATGAGGTATTCCTTGAGCTTGACTAGGGTTTCTTCGGCCTCTTGATTCCAATCGAATTTCTCAGTGAATTTAAGGGCTTCAAAGAATGCATGAGACTTGTCCGACAACCTGGATATGAATCTACTCAAGGCCGCCATTCTTCTGGTAAGCTTCTGGATGTCTCGTGAAGTCTTGGGTGAAGGGATTGCTTGAATCGCCCTGATTTTCTCTGGATTTTCTTCAATGCCTCTGTACGTAACTATGTACCCCAAAAATTTCCCAGAGCTCACTCCGAATGAACACTTAGAGGGGTTCAGCTTCATATGGTACTTTCTCAAGGTAGAGAAGGCTTGTTGCAAGTGGTCTATGTGGTCTTCCGATTCTAGGGACTTGACCAACATGTTATCTATGTAGACTTCCATGGTCTGGCCGATTTGGTCCGCGAACATGATGTTGACTAGCCTCTGATAGGTGGATCCTACATTCTTCAATCCAAAAGGAATCACCTTGTAACAATAGATTCCATGAGAAGTCATGAAGGATGTCTTTTCCTGGTCTCTGGACGCATGGGTATTTTATTATACCAGGAAAAGGCATCCATAAAGCTCATCAATTGGTGTCCAGTTGTGGCATCCACCAGTTTGTCTATATGAGGCAAAGGGAAAGGATCCTTAGGGCGGGATTTGTTTAGATTCGTAAAATCTATGCAAACCCTCCACTTGCCATTCTTCTTCTCACGACGACGTTTGCCAGCCAGTCCGGATAGTTGTCCTCCCTAATGAATCCAGCCGCAAGGAGAGTCTTGACTTCATCATTGATTATTGCGTCTCGTTCGGGTGCGAACTTCCTCCTTTTTTGCTTGACTGTTGGGTATTTGGGGTCCACTTGTAGTTAATGCACTATGACTTCCGAGTCTATCCCTGGCATATCCACGTGGGACCACGTGAAGCAATCGGCATTGGACCTCAAGAAGTCTATCAGCCTTTGACGTAGGCCTTCTTACAGTCTTGCCCCTATTTTGAGGTTTTTTCCCAATTCTCCAGGTATTAAAGGCACGTCGTCCAGCTGCTCCACTTTCGGCTCCTCAGTGTGCAATGCGGGAATTTTCTTCTGTAATTGCTACAAGGAGCTGTCTTTCCCTTTAAAGTGGTATGGTAGCACAATCGAGCACTCTCTTGGTCATCCTTGATCTCCTTGATTCCCCATGGAGTTGGGAATCTGAATACTTGGTGCAGAGTTGATTGCACAGCTCTCATCTCGTGTATCCAAGGTCTTTCCATGGTCATATTAAAGGCGGATGGACAGTCTATGACGGAAAAATTGGTGGTGGAGAGTTGACTCCTCCAGCGCAAATTGGGAGTGCTATCTCTCCAATAGTTTGCTTGAATTCTCCGCTGAGGCCCACCAGTGTTGTGCTCTTCATGGTTAATGCTTCCTGGGTCAGACCCAAGTCTATGTATGCTCCCAGGAAGAGTACGTTCATAGAACTTCCACTACCGATGAGTACCCTCTTCACCAAACAATTCCCCACCGATAATGAAACAACCAATGCATCGTGGTGTGGAGTCAGGATCCCATCTTTTCCTCCAGCCGTTAAGCTTATGACTTCTTGGTTGAGGCTCTAACGTTTGACTTCCGGGGTGCCATGATTGTTTTTTGCAAGCCTTGTGCTTTTCTTTTCAGCGACATGTGTAATGCCACTTATCTCTGACCCTCTAGATATGACGTTGATCACTGTTGGGGTCAAAAACGATTACGACGAAATCGATGCCTAAAAGAGTAACGGAGACATCGTCTCTCCTTCGAAAATAAAAATCGTGAAAGGATTATCAATTCTGAGGGTCTTGCCGCCTAGTAAATCCCCTCTCAACCAAATGTCAAAGGTCCGCGTCTAGCAATCCATAAGCGGTCGCTTCGCTAAGTCTAGTCACTCGCGGGAAACTAAACGCGAGAATAACGAAATCAATGTCTGAAACTTCCGAGAAACCTCAGTAAACGAGTTTCAGAGCGACAAGAAGTCACCGTAAATGAAGGATAACCGCGTGCTTCGTAAATACAAACGATACGAACAACGGCAAGTCTAGCCGCCCAATGGGTGCCCAGACCTTCGTCTGGACGCCCAGACCCACGGTCTAGGAGCCCAATGGGTGCCTAGACCACGCTTTCCCAATCGTCTTCTCCTTCGAATCCTGGTTCAAGCGTTTCTTGTTTTGTCTTGATTGGAATCTCCATTGAAGTTTCGCGGCAATAATCGTAAAGACTTTACTTTTCGTAAAAACTTTGTATCGATCGTATGAAACGATAACGGTTAACTCGAGCACCGACATTGTCTTAACCATACAATCGGTCTTATCATTTCGTAAAACCTTCACCGCATAGTCGTACGAAGAACGAGTTCTCCAAAAAAAATCGTAAAAATCACTTTGTCGCTAAACGGCCCACGAAAACCCAAAACGAGACAAAAGTACACTTACGATTTTGGAATGAGAACGGGCCCAATTGCGTCAATGATCTACCTGAGTTTCCCGAAAGATAAAAGGAAAATACGATAAAGTCAAAGTCTGAAGATAAATATGGAAAATTCGTAAAAATATGGAATATTCCCGAAAAAATGGAATATTCCCGCGGGAGGATATGCACAAATCTAGGGTGGAAAAGGAAACGGATTTAACCTACGGAGGCATATAAAAGAGGGGCTAAGGAGAAGAACGAGAGACACATAAATTTCTTCACAACTCATACTTAGAGCTTTAGGTTTATTTTCGTTTTTTGCAAGCGAGTTGCGTCTCAATTAGGTTTACAAGTCTTACACTGTTAGATCTAGGATACTCGCCGACAGCTCTCGCGGCCACGGCTTACCACCTGTTGTAACGCTCAACACATATTCGAATAAGATCTATGTTGCTCTATTTTTCTTTCGATTTACTTTTACTTCGTCGTTTTTTTCTTCGTACTTTTGATCTACCGTTGTTTGGTTTAGCAGAAATCTGGGACCTTAAGAAAAGTTAGGATTTCTTGGCTTTCCTCTGAATACAAATATCGACAGTGCGAATTTCGGTTCCCGCAGTTTGGCGCTAGAAGGAGGAGGCCTATTCGCGCAGGGTACAGATCAATCTAACTCGTAGCCGCAAAACGCTAGATCGAATATGACTACAGACAACCAGAACAATCACCCAGCTCGTGACGGCGACAGCGCCAACGACAACGTTGAAACCACTCAAGTTATGAACAACACTGCGGTCAACGCTAACGCAAACACCACGGCGTTCGAGGAGATCAAAAAGATGTTCTCGACTCTCGAGCAGAAGTCGACCGAACAAGAAAAACTAACTAGTTCCCTTGCTAAACATGTTGAAACCCTAACCGCGAGGACTAGAACCATCCTTCCGCGTGGAGCTACCAGACTCCGCGGAAGAAGACTCGACTTCACCACTTCGCGTGACTTACTCCAGAATGCGCTGGAAAATCCATCGGGACAAAGCCCCGATGTAATCACCCCTGTTCTACCTCGGAATAACGTGGAAGATCCCCCAAATCCCGAAAAGGAAACGGAGGATAACGAAACCGAGCGAATTGTCCTAGACTTCAGCGATCAGTCCAATTCCACGGATGAAGACGCTGACATACACCCAAGAAGGGTTAAGGGTAGCCCAACACGGAAGGACTCTCAGCTCAGCGAACCCATGATGGAAGAAGAAGAAAATATCTTCTGGGTATAGCAAGAGAAGAAGGACGAGGAATAGGCCAGAGCTATTCGCAGGTTGTGCCAACCATCTTGAAAAAAGACCTACGACGATCTCGACGAGATTCGTGATCTCCGCGACTACATTGCAGAAACAACGGTAGAGGTCAAAGCGGTAAAGTCACAGATCCATCACGCGACCAGTGTCGCGCCAGATATTGACATGCTCCTCGAAGAGGCTCAAAAAACTCTATTCACTGCTCGCATAACCAACACCAGAGTCTCCGGTCCCGGGAAAGTGAAAATCCCAATTTATGACGGAGCTTCCGATCCAAAAGCTTACCTGCAGACTTTCCAAATTGCAATGGCGAGATCCAAATTCAAGGAAGGCGAGAAAGACGTTGGCTTCTACCACCTATTCGTTGAGCATCTCCAAGGAGTGGTCCTCGAATAGTTCTCCCGTCTAAAGCGAAACTCCATCGGAAGTTTCCGTCAACTCTCCTTGGAATTTCTCAAACAGTACTCCATGTTTATGGACAGAGAAACTTCTGACGTTGACCTATGGAGCCTGTCTCAAAGGGAAGATGAATCTCTCCGAGATTTCATGAAGAGGTTCAAGATAGTAATGTCGAGAGTCAGCGGGATTGGTGACAAATTGGCGGTAGACGCACACAGAAAGACTCTCTGGTACAAGTCGAAGTTCAGAAAGTGGATAGCTCTCGAAAAACCAAGCACTATTCAGGACGCGCTTCATAAGGCCACAGATTTCATCATCATCGAAGAAGAGATGAAAGTTCTTTCGCAAAAACACAAACCTACGAAGGCGTCCTCGAAGGACTTAACCTCTGAATAGACTTGTTGATATTAAATGAATGTTGCGTGTACATGTATATCTATGTTAAGAGTTTAGGTGAAACTGTAAAAATGTTTAAGAACTTGAAACTTATTTCACATTTACTCCATGTTTAATTCTTCAGTTTTAACTTCATATCAGTTTAATTTTATTTATGAACTTTAGCTACATAGATTAAGGTTGGGTATATAACTCGAAACTCAAAAACCGAACCAGGACTCATCCAAAAAATGAGGTTCGGTTCGACTTCAGGTCTAAGAAATTACCCCTAAAGGTTCATGTGTGTTTGAGGTTCGGGTTATGGATTGATCGGGTTTAAACTCGGATATTCGATCTACCCCTCATTTTATTGTTTATAATTTATATTATACATCACATACTATAGTATATTCACATTATATATATATATATATATATGTTTATTTTCTTCTTATTACGAAATTTATGAAACCCTAAAATCTAAGTGATGGTTTCATTTCCTCCTTTTCAATTTACTTTTCCTTTTCGTTAATTTTTAAAATGAAAACTGGAATCCCTAATTGAAAATTTATCTACATACGGAGAAGGCGACTTCATCATCATTGAGATAACTCCGTCTATAGTCTCAACATCATCGAGAAATCAATCGCCCGCGGGCTTGGCCCAAGTAACCCTAGTGCGGACGGGTAGGGCCTGAAAAATGTTCAAATTTTTGCAGGCCTAACATGTATGTCCGCACGGTTTGCAGGCACTATAGTGAGTCAACCGATGTGGGTTTACGGGTTATAAATAGACTAAAAAACAACTCTTTTTCCTTTGAAATTTCTCAGTTTCTCTGGAAAATAAACTCTTAATAATGCTTAGGGAGCTTGACTTATGTCAATTTTCATCCAAAAACGACAACAAAACTACAAGTGCACAGCATATTTGTAGTACTTCAGGTATCGATCTCACAAGGACGAGTAGTGCACTAAGGATCTATGGACTTTCGAACTAGCTAGGAATAAACAAAAGTTGGTTGTTTTTTAATAAAAAAAAAGTAAATAAAGAAACAATTGAAAATAGAAAAGTAAAGAAAGATCAATGAAAGATAAACGTTAGACAAATAGGAAATCGTAGAGAACGTAAACTAGCATGCAAGGGTTGTATTTTCGGGTACTATTTAGCTTAGGTATATAATACAATCCAGTTATAAATCTTCTCCACTTTCGAGATTCAGGACTCTATACTAATGAGCAACCAAGGGACAACGTCCTTTGAACGGCTTTGTAGAAGACAAGTATGCATTAACTATGTGTGTATGATTGATTGTCCATAATTCTAAATCGATTCACTTTTGTTGCCTAAATAGAACACCAAATACGAGTTCCATAAGTAATATAAGCTTTTAGAATACAAGCTTTTAGAATACAAGCTTTTAGAATTCAAACTACTTTAGATCTATTCACAAATTGGCCTAGGAAGTGAATAGCAATGAATACGAGCAAAGGTGATAACGTTAATGATAAACCCTAATAGATTTGAATCCCTAAGCAAACAAGATCATGAACTCGTGATAACCTACTATATAACTAGAAAAATACTCAATATTTAACATGTTAAACACACAGAAAAAAAAAGAATAGAAAGCATTAAATCAATCAGAGATACAGAAGGATGATGAAACCGATTTTATTGACGAAACAATGAAGAAACAATGAAGTCTTTGAGATGGCAAGGACACAACCCCAAAGGGGTCGTCCCTGGCTCTTTAAGCTTCTAATTTACCCTAAAACAATGAAATCTAAAACTAAAAACAAGTATAAATAGAGCTTTGTCCAACATACGTCAATTAGGTTAAAATTGGACCTTTACGCCTTTTAACTTGGACTTCTTTTACAGGGGCTTTTGACTTGACTTTTTGGGCTTGGAAAAGCTTATAAGACATCTGGTTTGGTTATGTTGCTGTCTTAATTGAAACAAAAGTCGTGATCCTTTAGTTCCAGCATTCCTACGCATCCTTCATTTGTCAGCCAACAGGACCAATCTTCAGTATATTTTTATAACTCTTGATCCTCAACTCTGAATCATGTCAAACCATTTCCATATGAAAGCTAACTCAATTCTTTAGCTCCTGTTCAAATCTCATCAAAATCCAAAAGGTGGAAAGGCCCTCAACTTGGATGATCTTTTTGATGCTCAGAAACTCTCCAGAGACTAGTTTTTGATCCAATTAGCTTCATATTGCTCCAAAATGCTTAGTTTGACCTAAAATGACTCAAAACACTATAAATACAAGGAAACTATCTTTTCATGCATAAAGTTGCTTAAAACAATAAGAAAACATATTAAAATCTATAGGAAAAAGTGGTAAAATGAAGTCAAAAAAAGAAGAAGGAAAAAGTGGTAAAATATTGGTGGTATCAGAGCAACTTCGGGACTCGAGTATTGATATCGTCTTCTTCTACGGGAGCTAGTAGAAACGAGACCGCTATAATTATGAAAGCGAGGTTCTTGAAATATCTCTCTCTAAATATTTTAAAAGTTCGATCTTTGTAATAATCCAAAAAAAATATTTTACAGTAATTTTCTAACAGATTTGTATTTTTCTTTTAACGAGTCTTGATTAAGGTTGACTTGAGTTTTATATAAAGTTTTGTGAATGTAAGAATGCATATAAAGTTTTGGAATAACATTTAGATTTTATTTTCAATAACGATTGCCTCATATTTAGTTTTTTTTTATACTCTAAACACATGATTATACTCATTAAACACTCTAAGAATGTGCAAAACAGAGATAGCTACAAAACATTTACTCGGTTCCTTGTGGGAGAATATTTAGTTACAAAAGATATACACAAAATACATTTTATGAGTTTTTTTTTTGACATCTGAATAATATTAAAGTTAAAAGCCAACAGAAGTCTTACACCCCATAAACACAGGAAGAGAAAGCAAATAAACAACAGAGACAAACAGAACACGAAATGCAATATACACTAAGAACAGAGACAAGAAAAGCAGAGCTAGTCACAGGCCTGAAATCGAAGATTGACACCATAATCCAACACACACGTATCATGAGACCACATCCAGATAAGGAATCAACCAAGCAGGGGGACCAGAGGCAATATAAGACCTCCAACGATTTTCCATAGTAACATTCCGAGCAATCATCATGGCACATCGATTCGAAGCTACAGATGCAGTTTCCACCTTCCATTGCAGAATGTCTCGTAACACCTGTAGAATCTCCGGTGCATAACACAAGAAAGCCGACCAATCCGGTGGCCGTGTGATACCTCCAACAAGCTCCTTAGCCTCTATAGAAAACCGAATACGATTTAAACGATGATGCTTCATACATTCAATAGACCACAAGAGACTTTTTTGTTTCGCACCAACAAGATCATCGACGAAACTAAAGGCTATGCGGCTATGAAGTAAGACAATCCCCAAATGGTTCTGTAATATCCAAGAGCTACCGCAAACTCGATTCTTTTTAGACCATGAGACTCCTATATTACACTTCAACCAATCCATATCTGGTGGTTTCCACAAAGATAAGGTTGGACCAGATGGAGCAACCTCCATAACCTTGTCTCTTTCCTCCACCTCCTAAGTTGTAAACCACTCTTGAGCATCGGAGAGAATCTTGTTTACAGTTTCAAAACCTGAAAATTGCTTCCCTGCGAAGAGGAAAGTGTTTCTATTCTTCCACAAAATCCATAGTACCCACGGGAACAACCTACGAATAGCAACAGTGACTTGCACGGAGCGATGAGCTTCAAGTAAATGGCTGAAGTTTGCGTAAACAGAACAAGGAGAAAAACCAGCGCTCGGTATCGGAAATCCACTTAATAACCAGAACTGTCTTGCTTTTGCGCAAACAAAGAGAGCATGATTTACCGATTCACCTTCTTGTCCACAGAATTGACAATTATTATCCACTTTAATTCCTCGGTGGTTCAGCGCTTCCACCACCGCTAATGCTCCACTCAAAACCTTCCATAGAAATATCTTAATCTTGGGTGCAGTTTGAAGTTGCCACACACTTTCTTTTAGAGGATTCACCGAATGTAGATCTGTGGCCTCACACAGTAGTTCCTTCTTCTTCAATCTATTGTTCAACCAATTTCCAGACTTTACAGAATATGTTCCACTACGATTGAAACGCCAAATCCAAAAGTCTGGAACCAGGTGGGACGGTTTCACCCGAAGGATTCTATTTATATCCTCTTGAAAGAAAAGTTCCTCTAACTTCGCAGAATGAGGAAGGAGGAGGTCACTTACACGTAAATTCAAGTCCACAGAGAAAGGTTTGACCATCAGACAGCGCATGGAACCATCAAATAGCCATGGATCAGACCAAACACATATGTTTTTTCCGTTACCAACCATACGACGTAGCCCTTGTAGAAGAAGTTCTCTACCATAAAGGATGCTACGCCATGAAAAAGAAGGCCGTTTACCCACTCCCGCAGATAGTATATCGGAATCTTCATAGTATCGACTCTTCGGGAAGCGAGCACATAGACTCGCAGGTTCACATAAGACGCGCCAAACTTGTTTGGCCAAAAGAGCTTGATTGAAGAGCTCTATGTCTCTAAAACCCAATCCACCATCTTGCTTAGCAAGACATAGTTTCTCCCAGCTTTTCCAGTGAATTTTACGATTCCCTTCCTGAGAGTTTCACCAGAAATTAGCGATAGCACTGGTGAGATTCGCACAAACCGATTTTGGTAGTCTAAAACAGGTCATCGCGTAGATAGGCATCGATAACGCCACTGATTTGATAAGTATTTCTTTGTCTCCAGTGGACAAAAACCTTGAGTATCAACCAGAGAGACGAGATTGTAATTTTTCCTGAATGTAGTTAAACAATTGGACCTTAGACCCATTAAAACACTTCGGGAGGCCCAAATAAGATCCAGTACCGCCTTCATTGAAAATATTCAGCTTTGCCTGAATTCTTAACTTAGTATCTGCAGGGACTTTTGACCCGAATGTGATAGCCGATTTAGCCGGATTTATAACATGTCCTGTGATGGCTGCATATTGATCCAGTATTGATAGAAGTACCTCGCATTGGTCCTTTGTTGCTTGGCAAACGAACAAGCTATCATCGGCAAAAAGAAGATGGTGAATCATAGGCCCCGATTGAGCAAATTGAACACCTTTCAAAAGTCCTTGTCTTTCTGCTTTGTTGAGGAGGTGAATAAGCCCTTATGTGCATAAAACAAAAAGGAGCGGAGACAAGGGATCGCCTTGACGAAGACCACGAGTCGGAGAAAATGAGTCATGTGTCTGGCCGTTTAATAAGATGGAATATCTCACTGAACGCACACAGAACATCAATAAAGTGATCCACCGATCCTTGAACCCCATGGCCGAGAGAAGGGCTTCAAGATAACCCCACTCCACTTTGTCATACGCCTTGTAGATGTCGGTTTTAATAGCCATGAAGGACGAGGAAACATTATCCAAAGATCGCAGACCATGAATGATTTCGTGGGCAATAATGATGTTATCAGAGATTAGGCACTTTTCCACAAAAGCCAATTGAGATGGAGAGACAAGTAACGGCAGTAATGGTTTTAATTTCGCCACCAACAGCTTCGAGATGATCTTATAAAGCACCGAACAAAGACTAATAGGTCTTAGATCACTCATCACTTCCACAACCTCCTTCTTAGGATCAGGCATATCAAAGTGTGATTCCAATATGAAGGAAAGCAACCTGAGTTGAAGAAATCCAGAACTTCAGTTGTGACCTTTGGGCCAATTATATCCCAATATCTTTGGAAAAAGCAGCCAGTCAAACCATCCACACCAGGTGCATTCGAAGAATTAATCGAAAAGACCGCATCTCTAATCTCATCTGGAGAAATCGGCGCCAGCAAAGTCTCATTCATCTCCTGTGTGACCCGACTTTGAAAGTCTTGAAAGAAATATGTGTGAGCTGAACTGGAGGATGACTGGAATAAGGAGAGAAAGTAACCAGTTGCAATCGATGCTTTTACAGGTTCTGCAACTTGAAAACGGTCATTGCTATCCCACAGCTTGTCAATGCGTTTAAGCGTTCTATCAGCTTTGACTGAGAGGTGGAAGAAATTAGAGTTTTTATCACCTAATTGTAGCCAACGTTGTCGACTCTTTTGACGCTAATAAGTTTCTTCTTCTCGATATGCCAGAGCTAGATCATGTTTAAGCTGGGACAAGTGAGGCAAGCAAGGCGACAGGGAAGAGATTTCCAGCTCAATATCAGTCTTTAATTGCAAATCCTCTGCTGGGAGTTGGTTTTGTTCACCCTCTTCCATTGACTCAGGTTCTTTCTTGTATCACGAAGGCATGATGAGACAGAATTGCGCGATTGCGAAGATACAGGTGCCCAGGCTTTCGCTACTGTTGTGCGAGCACCATCCTTTCCAACCCATCTTGGGTCAAATCGAAAAAAAACCTTTATGAACACTGGAATCATCCAACAATCGTAATAGAACAGGTCTATGATCAGAACCAGTAGGATCCAAGAAATTTTGGTTGGCTTTAGGGAAAGATTGAGTCCAAATCTTATTTGCAAAGGCCCTGTCCAGCTTGCACTGAATCCACTGAGACTGCCTCACCCCTGCCCAAGTAAAACCATTACCGGAACTAGGAAGCTCAAGCATGTCGCAAGTTCGTAGCATATCCGCAAACAGCTTGAAAGAAGCTTCACTACGTTTAGGTCCTCCCAGCTTTTCATTGTTGCTCAAAATCTCATTAAAATCCCCAATTAAGCACCACATACTGTTTCGGTTCGAATGAATTCGTAACAAACGCTCCCACACCAAATTACGAAGACCAGATTCTGGTGCTCCATATACACAAGTTAAAAAGAAACTTAAATCATTAAACTGTACAACAACATCAATAACATTCTTATGTACACATTTGAAGTCCAACACAACACTGTTCTTCCCTAATATTGCTAAGCCTCCGCTAACGCCAACCGGCTCCACCGTAAGAACATTATCATACCCTAACCATACTTGCATATCAACTAAAACATCACTCTTGTTTTTGGTCTCCATTAGAAAAAGGATCTCAGGGAAATACATTTGACGTATCTCTATAAGACGAAGAACCGTCAGGTCCGGACCAAGTCCCTGACAGTTCCAGCTCACTATCTTCATACTTGAGCTGGTCGTTCCTCTCTCGGAACAGCCTCTTTAGATTGACGTTTGACAAACCTTGGTGGACCCTCTACCTCAGATATAGCTTTGCGTTTATACTGAAATCTCACATCAGTCTTTGGCTTCACTAGAAGTTCTAAATCTTGTGTAACAGGCGACTTAGCGACCATTCCAGATGCATCTTTACGCGCTGTAGCTAGTCTCTTAGCTTTAGAAGGGCGCTTACGTTCTCGAGGAAGGCGAGATGTGATTCCGGAAGGGCTGGCCTCACCACGACCAGCTCTAAAAACCATAGAACCACACTCGGACTGTGGCACCAGAGACACACACCCATCTACCTGATTGCTTGAATGAGAAACCGCAGGAACAGGACATGATTTTGCCGCAGCAATGGCTTCTCCCAGCAACTTGGATTCTTGGTTATGATGCTTAGACACCCTCTACGTTTGTTCAAAGTCGAAGACAATGCCTTTACCTTTGTCCACATCAGAATGAAAAATGGGTACTTGCTCCAATCGTAACAGAGTCTTTTGAGCTATTGGATCCTTTTCAGCAGCCGCAACAGTACTCTGTATACGCAGTATCCTGGCTTCACGCTCTGCCGAGTCATCAACCAAAAGGTATTGACGCATTTCCTGAATAACTTCGAGAGCAATACGACGACGACCCGTGTTAGGATCAATCCCCATCTGCGATTCTGACAGGACCCCCACAGAGAGGATCTTTCTCATTCAAAACAGAGGGAGCCACTGCCCGAACATTCTGAGAATTACTTGTTGAGACCGTTGCAGAAGGTCGGTCTTTAACAAGCAGAGGAAAATGCTCTTTCGAATGCGTGAGGCGTTGACAATGGTAACACCTCTTCTGAACTCGTTCGAAATCAAAGAGAAGCTTCACAGAGCCAATGTTTTTGAATGTAACATTTCTGTATCTGGGAACAAGCTTAGTTACATCAAAAAGAACTAAAACTCTGACATAGTCTTTCCGCTGGCTTCGTGTAGGATCAAATGCCACCTCTTTGACTTGGCCGATAAGCTCTCCCAAAAGCATAATGGCCTCCTTGGTGTAATGATTCACCAGGATATTTCGTATTTGTACCCACACCGGTAAGTACTGCAAGTAATCATCCGGAGGCACTTCATACCAACGGTCAATCACAACCGACCAGTCATTAAAAGTCCACGCACCTTTCTTAAGGACCTCCTCCATATCCTCTTTGTAATTAAAGATAAACTGGAACCGGTCTTTGCTTAAAGCCACACCTCTCACTCGATCATAGACTCTAATCTTCCTTGGCAAATCCAGGATCAAGTCTTCCATAGGCTGGAATGGAGGGTTTAAGGTACGTCCGATGATGCTCAACACATTCCTCTCACCCGAAAAGTACTCAGGGAGATCCGGCATTGTGAAAGGAATGTCATCCTCTGTTAATGACATCGCCTCTAGCGCTTTCTCAACTTCAGAATCCATAGGAGTTAAGCTCTCAGTTCAATAGTAATGGTAGAACGAAGAAACAAGTGAAGAAGAGAAGGTACTGTCAAGAAGATTTTCTGGGAAAAACCTTTGAATAGCACGTTCTCCACTTTCTTAGAGCAGTTACCAGAGAAAAACACACTAACTGTCGATTAAAATGAAAGAAACACTAAAACTTTTCCACACACGAGAAGAAATCACAAGTGAAAAAAGAACAAAAGCTCCTTCTATTAAGAAGTAAACCCTCTAAATGAGAAGGAGATTCCTAAGCCCACCAAAGGAGATTTTGTTTAGTTTCATCCAAGAAAGACCTACACTTTATGAGTTTATTGGTAATTAAGAAAATGAAACATCTTTCAAAAACTTAAAATTTATGTGGATCCATCGCACTTTTTCGGACTCGCGAACGGGCATGGTTAGCGGCAAAAACAATGCGAGACAGGCATGGACATGGAAAACCAAACTGTTGTCCGCCGTAAACTCGACTGCACGAACAACAACAATACACAACCTGGAGTGGATTGGGCTATTTGAACGCATGCGTAATCAAATTGACATCTCCAGATGGAAGTTCCAATTTCGACTGTCGAATTATCTGATAATATTTTGTATAATTGAAGCCAATCAAAATATCTTATGTGTACACGTGTCTCGTTTATTGAGTTGTCATCATTGAAAAGGCACCTTCTGTTATTATAGAATAGACTAGGACTATCTCCGTGTTACGCGCGGATTTGTGATTGTGATATTTGGCTTTTTAGTATTGTTGTGTGATTTCTTCGTATTGAACGATTCAATTTTGTTGTAAACTTCGTTGTTAGTTGTTTGATGAAATTGTCTTTCTTTCTAATCTAATACGTACAGCGGTAGTAGATGGGGCCGACCAATGACACGATAAGAGAATATTTATTTATGTAACATGGTTAGAGAACATTCAATTTTTAAAATTATTTTACGATGAGATAATAATGAACACATTGCAAAAGACTAAATTATATCTCCCACATAATATGTAGATTAACAGTTTACGTTTTTGGCGGGAAAATTTACGGTTTTGGCAGGAAAAT
>OVAN01006313.1:0-21549 GCA_900406275.1 Anastatica hierochuntica
AGCCAGCCCACGAAGATCTATATAAAGGATGCGAAGTGAAAGAAAAAGGAGACACATACATTCATTCATTCACAGAACTTTTCGTCACCACAAAAACACTTAGATAAATTAGGGTTCTTATTTCGTTTTCATTATCGAGCTGCGTCTCAACTAGGTTACAAGTCTGCGTCTTAGTTCTAGGTAATCGTCGTCAACAGTTCTTGCAGCCACGGCTTAACACCTGTTGCGCACGCTCTGATCACGAAATTTGGATAAGATCCCTTAAGTTCTTTGTTAACTGTGTCTGTCGAATCGTTCTTCGTTTACGTTTTTCGCATACTTTAGATTCGTTCTCGTATTCGCTTTGTATTCGTTCACGTCAACCTGTTTTACGAATCCTGTTACTTTTTCACCATTGATTTCATATCGCTTCGCAATCTATTTCGTATTAATCCAATTTCGTTATCGAACTTACTCACGATTTCTGTTTTATTGTCTTCACAATCTAGTTTCGTATTTTCTTCTTCACTAATTCGCTAACCCGTTACTTGATATGTTGATCTTTGGCTACAGAGAATCCGTGAAACACGTAACATTGACAGTGAGAATTTCGGTTCCCACACGTGGTAACACGATTCAGAACGCCTCAAGAGATAGTTACAGACAATGGTCCACAATTCACAAGCAAAAACTTCAAGAAGTTTTGCGAAGATTGGGGCATTAAGATGAGTTTTGCAACTCCAAGACATCCGCAATCCAATGGGCAAGCCGAATCCACCAACAAAACGGTAGTCAACCTTGTGAAAAAGAAGCTGGACTACGCCAAAGGAAACTGGGTCGAAGAGCATCTAGCTACCCTAAGGGCGTGCTGAACCAGCATTAAGACTTCCACAGGCGAAACACCTTTCTCCCTCGTCTACAGAACAGAGGCAGTTTCCCCAGCCGAAGTCAGTGTCCCTACAGCCAGGTCAGAGCTTCTAACCCCAAGAGAAATTGAAGAGCTGATGGCTTTGTCCCTGCATCTCCTTGACGAAAAAAGGGAAGCCGCAAGAATATGATACTGGAAGTACCAACAAGAAGTAGCTCGCAGCTACAACAAGAAGGTACGAACCCGGATGTTCCAACAAGGAGAATGGGTGTTGCGCCGAGTCTTTGAGAATACCAGGCACAAGACCATACCAAATCCTAGAAGTCAAAGGAGCAGGGGCATACAAGTTATAAGACAGGTACGTAAAAGTAAAGCCAAATAGCTAGAATGCGTTACCCCTAAAGTCTTACTTCTTCTAGAACAACGCCCCTGACCCGTATTACCAAACCCTAGGTACGTTTTCTGTTTTGGATTTTCAATTTTTCTACATCTTTTTATGTAAACATGATACGTCTAAGGATTAATAACCATCAATAAAACAACTGCTTTCTCACGAGAAAATTCAGTTAAAAAAAGCAAGGGGCAAATAAGTTGAATGATTATTCCTCATTAAAGGTGTAACATAAACAACGTATCCTTCCAAAACAAAGAGCAAGAGGCAAATAAGTTGACTGATTACTCCTCAACAAAGGAGTAACATAAACAACTTATCCTTGCAAAGCAAAAAGCTCAAAAAAAAAAGAGAAAGAAACTCTGCTTGAACAAGGGAAAATACCCGAAAGAAAGAAAGAGACAAATTGCTTATTCTGCTTAAACAGAGAGTGGCTAACCGGAAAACAGAGCGCTGAGTAGAAAGCGAAAACAAGTTGAACCTTGCTTACCAGGTCGTAGTAAATGCAAAAGCTATGCGGTCTGAGCACATGAGTATCACCCAAACCTACTTACCCAGACGTGGGAGGTAGAAGAACAGTATGGCACTTGGACCCCTTTGCGGGGGAGGTTCATACCAGCAAAACCAATAAGACCGAGAGTCGCTTCACTGCAGGAAGCAGAGCGCAGCAAAGCAAAATCAGCTATTTCCAGATAGCTGACTGCCAAAGAGCCAGAAGATACTTCCAGGTATCAAAAGGCCAAAAACCAAGCTAGTGGTCACCTTCGGGTAACAGAATGCCAACAAGCCAAGAGATACATCCGGGTATCAAGAGGCTAAAAATGCGTCTGGGAAACCTAAAAATTGTCTAAGGACAAGAAGCATGACCCCCCTTTAAAAAAGAGTGATAATGAGATTAACCCAACTTGGAACTCAAGAACACCCGCAAGACACGGCAAAGACTAGAGGCCAATACGCCAGAAGTCAAATAGCCGGAATATCAACAAAGGCTAGATGCGCAAATCCAGTAGCCAGTCGACCAAGGCAACGAGGCTAAAAGCCCAAAGCTAAAAGCCGACCGCCCAGGGCAAACAGGCTAAAAGCCCAAAGACTAGAGGCCAATAAGCTAGAAGTCAAATAGCCCAAATATCGACAAAGGCTAGAGGCGCAAAGCAAGAAGCTAGTCGACCAAGGCAACGAGGCTAAAAGCCCAAAGCTAAAAGCCGACCGCCTAGTGCAAACAGGCTAAAAGCCCAAAGTTAGAAGCCAGTCAACCAAGGCATAATGGCTAGAGGCTCAAAGCTAGAGGCCAGTCGACCAAGGCAAGGAGGCTAAAAGCCCAAAGCTAGATGCTACCCGACCAAGGCAAAGAGGCTAAAAGCTCATAGCTAGAAGTCAGTCGGCTAATAGCCAAGAGCCAGCCGACCAAAGTGCTAATGATAAGAAGCCCACCTAGGCATCATCTTTGAATCTAAGTCAAAATCTTGCCAAGGAAAAAAGACAACAGAGAGATGAAAGAAATATTCATAAAAAGCCACAAAGGTCCAGAAGATAAGTTTTAAAGCCCTAAAGGGCAAAAAAGGAAATAAGGCCAAGAAGGCCAACCAAGAGTCAAGACCGCTAAGGCCATAAAGTCATTACAAAGCCCACAAGAGGCAAGAATAAGCCCATGCAGGAGCACGCCATCAACACAAAAAAATCCCACAAGGGGAGAGCAACATGTTTTTTGATTCCGAGTCTGGAGGCTAGGCAACTAGAGGATCAGAAGAGGCAGACTTCCCGACAGTTGGCTCAGAGGCAGTTGGAGGAGTAGAAGCAAAGGCAGGAGGAATTGTCGGTTCATCTTCAAAGGTGGGAGTTTCGAGGCAATTTTCCTCTGCCTCCGCAATCGGCACCAGCTTGTAATTCTCAAACTCCTCCTCCAAGTTCCAAGACTTGACCTCACCGTTGAGGTAGTCCCGAACCATCACCCAGCGCCCAATGATCTTGGCACCATTGATGGCCATGGAGATCTCGTTCGTCAAGGTGGCCACCCGGGAGTCCAGGTTACCCATCTCCTCTTTCAGTTTCGCCTTCTCCTTAGTCAAGCTGCGAACCTTCTCTGCCGCCTTCTCGTTCTCTGACTCAAGTCCCGGAGCAGACCCTTCATCTCCTTTAACTCCTTCTCCAAGCAGGCCGACTTGTCTTTCTCCGCCTTCAGCTTGGCAAGGCAATCCTCCACCTGAGCCCTTCCTGCAGTGATCACCTTAGTGGCGACCTGGTCCTCGGCATCGAAGAGAGAGGCCGCAAGCTGAGCAACAAGAGAAGGAAGGTTAGTCAAAGTAAAAGGAGAACAGTCAGATTGTAGCCAGACGCCAAAGGCAGGCCAAGTACCTTGATAAGCCCCTTTTGGACCTGGTAGAAGATGCCCAGATCATAGGAGCTAGGGGGGTCAGAAGGGAGAGGAGGGAAGACAGATTCCTGCAAATGCGCCAAGGCGCCATCAAGATCACCGATGGAGGAGGAAGGATGCTTAGCTGGAGGACCTCTTTTCTTCTTGCTAGAGGGCGGAAGCTTCCAGAGCTGCTTTTCTCTTGGACCCAGCCGAAGGAGATTCGAAGATCTTCCCCACCTCCAGAGCCTTGCTCCCAGACGACAACTTTATCTTTCTCGCCACCTGAGCCCTCTTAAAGTCCTCCAGCGCCTTAGACCCGGATCCTGACATGTTTCCTGCAAGATGACAAAAGATCAATCAAGAAACCAACAGGAAGTGAATAAACAAAGGAAGAAGGAAGCAAGGAGGCAACCTCTCACGTTACTCTGGCTCAATGCTTCTTCACTCAAAAGGAATGGGATACTCCTTTCCTCAGCAGGGATCTCTAAAGTCTCTTCCGTCTTCTCATTGACCGCCTCTGACTTCTCTATAGATGCTTCTGCAAAGGCAAAGCACTAAAAGGGTTAATAAACAAACTGGAAGCAGAAGAAACAAAAACATCCTAAGCCTACCAGTAAATCTCCAAAGAGTAGAGAACCCAGGGGAAGTCCCGACTCTTATAAAGACAAACTTCTGGGCCCAATGCTTCGTGAAGGCGGCCCCCTTCCTCTCCTCCCTATCTAGCTCTAATACCAGCATGTGGTCGGAAGTAGTATCTACCTTCACCCGGAAGAACATGGGGAATGTATTATGAGTAAGGAGCTCATCAACGCCGAGATCCAGTCCGTGAAACTCGTTTAGGACCTGGATGGCAGTGAGAATCCGCCACGTTGGCGGCTTCAGCTGGGAAGGGCAAATGTGAAAGTGCTACGAGACCTTCTTCACCAGGTCAGGCACTACACCCATGACTTCAGCCTCAAAATAGCCCTCGTACATGGCTATCTCGTCCCCTGGGCATTTAGAAGCCCTCTCGCCTTGCCCAAGAAGTCTCAAGTGGACATCTGCCCCAATGGAGTACTTCTGCCTCAATTCCTCCAAGAGCTCAGAGCTCACGTTTAAAAGAGGGCCAACCTTCATAAGCTCTGGACTCGCGGCGGAGCGCAGTGGTAGTGGATTGGCCTCACGGATCTCCGTATCCTCGGAAGACCCCTCAGCCTCAGAAGACGGGCTAGTTCTGATTAAACGCCTCCTCCGAACACGGGCCTCAACAGAGGATGAGGCCACCAAAGAAAAGTCCTCACCAGAGCTAGTCATGTCTAGGTTCAAGAAAATTTCGATCTTGGGTGTAGGGATTGATCTCGACAAGGGAGACCTAAAAGCTAAGGTTGATTTGAAATCCTAAAATCCAACTCCAAGAGCCTACCCTAAAAGAAGCGAAAAGAAGAGGGAAGAAGACGATCTAACCTTAAGAATCGCGGATCGAAAGCTTGGAAGGGATTCCGAGAGCAGAATTTCAGTAAGAAAAGGGAAGAGGATGGATCAAGAATTCTAGTAAGAGAAAGAAGGTGAGGTGAAAATGGCAAAGAAGAAAGAAGAGATGGTTTAAAAGAAAGAGGAGAAATCAAACAAGCCGCACGCGTCTAATCATTGGCGCGAATCTCGCAAGAAGTGTAACGACTATATTCTCCCTCTTCAAATCTTCATAAATCTTCGCCAACGGCTATATGCTCCCTTTCTCACCAAGTCAAACAGCTAAGATTTTTTCAAAATAATCCTCCTTGAAAGCTGCAAGCGGTTCTCAAGAATTCAAAAGTCGAAGCCCCAAGGCCAGACGACAAAGAGCCAGACGCAACCTCCCATCGCAGCAATGCTCATTATCTATTACAATTTGAACCAAAGCCAAGCAAGTGCTTAAGGAAAGCAGAGGCAGTGCAAGTCAAAGCTAAAAAAGGCCAAGCAACCGCTGGCTTCCTGCCTAAGCCACCCAAAAGACATGTTATTCAACAGCTTCGGATCGAACCTGCGCAATAAGGGGCAAACTGTTGGGAGTAATTTAGGTCATGCGAATTCCCAGACTTAGATGGAGTAAAACAGTAAGACCTCAAAGCAGGGGAGTGCCCAAAAGCAAGAAGCTAGACGACGTCCTATAGCCAGAAGCCAGAAGTCAGACAACCAAGCATAGCCAGAAGCCGGAAGACAGCCGATCACCGCCTCTCCTTTATTTTCGCTATTCCAACTAATAGATAATGACATGTATTTTAGATAAATATGCATATATTCTAAGGATAATCATGATATATCCAATTCTTAGAGGGATAATCATGAAACTCATGTATAAATACCAAGCTCAAACGGAAAACGTGCACGCACGAAAAACCCTAAGCAAATAATCAATACAACAAGCATCTTTTTGCCATATTTGATCTTGAAGCTTAACTATAACATTCAAAACACCTTGCTAAACATTCATCGATCTCCAGCTTCCGTAGTGCTATAAAGAATGACCAAAATCACCCATAACATGAGTCACAGTTAAAAGGCCGAGCAACTAATGGCTTCCTGCCTAAGCAATATGGAAGACATATTATTCCACAGCTTCGGATCGAACCTACGCAATAAGGGGCAAAGTGTTGGGAGTAATTTAGGCCATGGTAATTCCCTCTGGCTTAGATGGAGTACAATAGTAAGACCTCAAGGCAAGGGAATGCCCAGAAGAACAAAGTCAGACGACATTGCATAGCCGGAAGTCCGCCGACCACCGCCTTGTATTTACTTTATTATTTAACTTAGTAGATAATGATGTATATTCTATAGATAATGAGATACCCGATTCTTGAAGGGATAATCATGAACTCCTTGTATAAATATAAAGCTTAGGGGTTAAGAGTGATGATTCACGGAAAATCCTAGGTTAAAGAGATCAATACAAATACATCTTTTCATCGTTGTTGATCTCCAAAGGATAGAACACTTTCTTCGATTTACACACACACACGATATTCATTGACCTCCAGCTTCCGTAGAGCTTACAAAGAACAACCAAAATTACCCATAACAGTTGTCACGTCAGTCCCCATCAAGTATGTACTCCACAAACCAGAGGCATCCCGAAGATTAGCAAAATGGGCAGTGGAACTAGGAGAGTACGACGTAATCTTCCGCCCTGCCACAACAATCAAATCACAAGTCTTGGAAGACTTTATATTTGAACTCTCACCACCAATGATACTTGGGGCAGAAGACGAAATCATGATCTAGCAAGAAAATAAAAGCGAAGAAGAATGGATGCTCTATATAGATAGATCTAGTAACATACGAGAAGCTAAAGTAGGCCTCGTGCTCATTTCACCAAGGGGAGAAGTCGCATCAAGGGCAGCAAGGTTAAACTTCAAAGCCACCAACGACGAAAGCGAATATGAAACCCTAATCGTAGGACTCAGCTTAGCAAAAGAATTGGGGATAGAGAATCTACGGGTCTACAATGATTCCCAGCTAATCGTAAACCAGACGAAAGGCGATTATCAGGCTAAAGATGCCAACATGACCAAGTATTTTGCCATAACCAAGAAGCTTCTCAGCTCTTTCAAAGCATGCGAGCTCACACAGATCCCCACGGAACAGAATTCGCATGCGGATGATCTTGCCAACTTGGCCTCTTCCCTAAAGACCACGGAGACAATCTGCATACCCTTGCTTGTGCTCTAGTCGCCAGCTACCGATGGAGATGCAGAAGAACTTCTAGTCTCCAACGTCGAAGAAAAAGAAACATGGATGTGTCCCATAATTTCTTATCTGAGAGATGACATCCTGCCCAACGTAAGGAGCCAGTGCCGCAAGATCAAAACGCAACTGGGTCGAAAAACTCTCAGCCACTCTATGGGCCTGCCGAACTAGCATCAAGACCGCAACAGGGGAACCACCCTTTGCCTTGGTCTACGGATCGCAGGCAGTGTCCTATGATGAGGTCAGCATCCGTACGGCCACGACAGAGCTTTTGACTCCAAGAGAGAACGAAGAATCGATGACTTTATCCCTGGATCTCCTTGATGAAAAAAGGGAAGTCGAAAGAATAATGTTGGGGTCAAAAATGGTCACAACGAAAGCGATGCCTAAAAAGCGTAACGGAAACATTGTCTCTCTTTCGGGAATGAAAATCGTAAGAGGATTATCAATTCCGGGGCTCTTGCCATCTAGTCGATCTCCTCTCGACCAAATGTTGAAGCTCCGCGTCTAGCCAACCATAGGCAATCGCTTCGCAAAGGCAATCGTCTCGTTAAACAGGTTGAAACCCTAACCGCTAGGACTAGAACTATTATTCGTGCAGAGCTACCAGACTCCATGGAAGAAGACTCGAGCTCACCACTCCACGTAGCTTACTCGAGAACGCGCACGAAAATCGATCGGAACAAAGCCCCGATGTAATCACCCCTGTTGCGGCATGGAATAACGTGGAAGATCCTCCGAATCCCGAGAAGGAAACGGAGGATAATGAAGTCGAGCGAATTGACCTGGACTTCAGTGATCAATCTGATTCCACAGATGAAGACGTTGACGTAAACCCAGGAAGGGTTAAGGGTCGCGCAACGCGGAAGGACTTTGAGCTCAGCGAACCCATGAGAGAAGAAGAGGAAATTATCTTCTAGGTAGAGCAAGAGAAACAGTCCGAGGAGAAGGCAAGAGCCATTCGCAGGAGAAGCCAACCATCTCGAAAAAAGACCAACGACGATCTCGACGAGATTCGCGATCTCTGTGACTACATCACAAAAATAGCAGCAAAGATCAAAGTGGTAAAGTCGCAAATCCACCACGCGATCAGTACCGCGCTAGAGATTGATAAGCTCCTCGAAGAGGCTTGAAATCTCCATTTACTACTCCCATAACCAACACAAGACTCTCAAATCCCAGGAAAGTGAAAATCCCGATGTATGATGGAACCTCTGATCCGAAAGCTCACCTGCAGACTTTCAGAATCGCGATGGCGAGATCCAAGCTCAAGGAAGGCGAGAAAGTTGTTAGCTCCTGCCACCTTTTCGTCAAACATCTCCAAGGAGCAGCCCTCTAATGTTTCTCCCGTCTAAAACAAAACTCCATCGGGAGTTTCCGTCAACTCTCCTCAGAATTTCTCAAACAATACTCCGTTTTTATGGACAGAGAAACTTCCGGTGTTGATCTATGAAGCCTGTCTCAAAGAGAAGACGAATCTCTCCGAGATTTCATGAACATGTTCAAGATAGTAATGTCGAGTGTCAGCGGGATCAGAGACAAGGTGGAAGTAGACGCTCTCAGAAAAACCATCTGGTACAAGTAGAAGTTTAGGAAGTGGATAGCTCCCGAAAAACCACGCACTATTCAGGATGCACTTCATAAGGCTACGGACTTCATCATCATCGAAGAAGAGATGAAAGTTCTATCACAAAAACACAAACCTGCAAGGCATCCTCGAAAGACTTAACCTCTAAACAGAAAGCAAAAAAGAAGATCCCTCATAACGACAAGTATGTCCACCACGAGGGAGAAGACATCCGAGGGGCGCACAACTACACTGTCAATTCTCCGTCAAAACAAGGTTGGACATCGGGGAACACCTGGACGTGGAACATGTCTTACAACGAGAACACCTTCTGTGAGTTTCATCAAACAAAAGATCACTCCACTGCAAACTGCAAGGTTCTCGGAGCAAGGCTAACGGCAAAACTGCTCGCGGGAGAAATCTCAGAAATAATCAGAGTAAAACACCTCATATGTGATATAGATCGCCCACTCAGGGCTGATAAAGCACCCTCAAGAGACGCCATGTCTCAAGGAACTCAAGAGGATGGAAAACACGAGAGGAGGCCTAACGACAAAGGCACCGACTTAAGTCGCCGTAGAGTGAACATGATCATCGGAGGGTCGCAATACTTTCACAACACCGTCTCATCGATAAAACCATATCACCGAAAGGTTGAGTCAAGCGCAAACTGGCCAACGCCACTCCACACCGCAAGAGACACCGCAAATGACACCATCACTTTCGAGGAATACGAAATTGTTGGAATCGAAAAACCCCATAACGATCCTCTCATGATCGATCTCGTCATAAAAGATCTCAAAGTTTCCAGAGTCCTCATCGACACAGGAAGTATCGTCGATATCATCTTCCGCGATACCCTCAAAAAGATGAACGTCGACTTATCCGAGGTCACACCCGCACCAAAACCACTCATGAACAACGTCGATGACTCTCGGATCGATCAAACTTCTGGTGATGGCCAAGGAGAAAACGAAAGTTGTCGATTTTGCGGTCTTCGACCATCTTGCCATCTATAACATGATCATGGGAACACCATGGATAAACTGCATGAAGGCTGTTCGATCGACCTACCAATTGGATATTAAATTCCCGACAACCTACGGAATCAACACAATCTGGGGATGCCGAAAATAGTCACGACTCTACTTCCTAGCCGAGCATAAGCTAAGACAAGTCACAATGACGCCCATGGCCAAAGCCAAAAGAATGAAGAAAACTCCGCCGTCAGCCGAAGACACTTTGGAAAAGGACGCGCCAGAATCGTCAATTCAAGAAACGGCTCAGCCCAAAGGAAACAAGCAAGCTTCCGAGCCCAACATTCCCGACAAAGCAATGCCCTCGACACTAGAGGGAATCGTCGACCCAGCTGTAGTCATCGAGAGTAAAACGGGCGACGCAACTCTGCCAAACGAGTAATCACTTACGACAACAAACTGAACAACGAGACCGCTTGATCCTCGAAAGAGGTACGTAGGCAGCTCTTCGCAAGAGGAGTTCAGTTGTCCCCTTCTCTAAAAAAGGGGGAGTGGGTGTACGTATACTCGTATACTCCCACACTTTGTACTCGACATTTTTTTATCCGATTTTGGCAATAAATTGGTGCTTTTTTATTTTTCGTAAAAACCAAATACAAAAATCATACGAGAAAACATTTCTTAAGGAATCTTGACTATAACGTGTTCATCAACCCATTCTACCACAGAACAAAAAAAACTTTTGGAAAAAGCGAGACGTCGCGAATTTCCAAGAAGGACAATTCCGAACTGGATCTAAAACTTTGAAAAACAGTCGCAAGACTATCAAACCCCTACAGGGAAAAGAACAAGTACTTGCCGTAATATCGCACCAGTCGATTGACCATGACAGACGAACTAATCACTCACCTTAACCTGCTCTTCACAAAGAATGGGTTCTCATACATCCGACTAGGATAATAGCGCGCTATAAAAGAAATCCAAAATTATGGTCAGCACTTCCAGATGACTTAGAAATTATCTTTGGAGAGATGCTCGGTTCCCGATCGAGGCAAGTCATATAAGTCAAGAACTTATCGTAGACTTCAATATCAAGACGGAACTAGGTCGAATTCGAACTGGGAAATGTAAATCAGACTTATTCACCAGACGCCCTAATACCGAGAGTAAACCTAAGTCTTGCCCTAAACCCAGCACAATGATCTCGAAAACAAACCCACATACACAAACGCAAGGCCTCTGCATATTGCCCCGACCGAACGAATTCCACATCAGCTGTGGGTTGATGCATCTGGGCATCAAAAGAAGAAAGAAAGGCGTCCAAGTCTGACCCTTCTCCCAAAAGCGGCATCGAAAGTTGACTCGGACCGCTTCTGTCTCCGCCGAGGAAATCGTGGAAACACGCCCCCTTGAATGGCCCCCTCCTGACCCTTCTCCCAAAAGCGTGCTCGTTCCGGGGAGATCTCTCCCTCTTCATGCTAGGAGGCATCTTGTACGGAGTGAAGTCATTCATGGTTGGTTCTAACTCCTCTCCCAAGATCGTTTCAGGCTGAGTCCGATTCTCGTGATACGTAACCGCGTTGCGAACTCGCTGCGGGGAAAAGTAGCCCCAGTGGAACGGACTGCCTCGAAGAAAGTCCCTAACGATGCAAGTATCTTTCGGATGCGGGGGAAGAGGATCGAAAACTGCAAAACAAAAGAAATATCAGATATTGGCATACGAAAAGAAAATGATCAGGGTATCGAAAGCAATACCCGCACGACCCCATCTACACCTAAAGGAAGACATTTTGTTCCTCAGCTTGAGACAATACCGAAGCGGCACACTCGTGGCCTTCGGAGACAAAACGCCAATAGATATTCGATGCTTAGGTCCATTCCTCATTTGTAGCTCAGAACCAAAAGTCTGACAAGGTGTTGGAGACCGACGGGCGAGAGCTGACCGATAGATAAGACATAATAGTCTAAAAACTAAACTATGGCTCCCGGAATGGGAAAACATAGCCGACAAAACAACAAATGCGCTTCGTAGCACGTAAAGAAGCCGTGAGGTAGAGAGTCGGCATCTTCTCTGAACTTCGGCATCCAAAACTCTACCTCCTCCAGAACTCGGCAGAAGTCTCGGATGACGGAGAGGAAAGATTCTCGGCACCCGCTCGGCATAATGGCGTCCTTTTTGAAGGTCGGTCTCTGCGGACACCATGAATCGGCCGGTTGAGCTTCGATACCACAAGTAACACGCCAATACTCCTCCACTTTCTCAAGATCGACCGAGTGTGGCAAGAACTCGATTTTCTGTACAACGTGGCTTTCTCGTACTCGTAGGCTTTCGAAGTCAAAAATCGATGGTAAAGCATTTGTGGAAACTCGAGCATTCGAAGCCATAACTCAAAAGAGGAGAGAGTTATGAAAAGGATAAGGAGTTTTTACCTTAAGGAATTTTTTGAAAATGAGCAAGTGAAAGATTTGGAAAGTTACTCCTCATATTTATAGAAAGGGAAACTTACTATTCATCCTTGGACTTTTTTGCCATCAATCCCGCCTAACTTATCTAACGTGCTTTACAGTTCGTAAGAACATTCCAAAGATTCATGCAAACTTGGGGGCTAACTGTTGGGGTCAAAAATGGTCACGACGAAATGGATGCCTAAAAAGCGTAACAGAAACATTGTCTCTCTTTCGGGAATGAAAATCGTAAGAGAATTATCAATTCTGAGGCTCTTGTCATCTATTCGATCTCCTCTCGACCAAATGTCAAAACTCCGGGTCTAGCCAACCATAGGCAATCGCATCGCAAAGTTTAGTCACTCGCAAGTGACTAAACGCGAGAATATCGAAATCAATTTTCGAGACCTCCGAGATATCTCAATAAACAAGTTCCGAAGCGATAAGAAATCACCATAAACCTCGGATAATCGCGTCATTTCGAAGACACGAGCAAGGTCTGGTCGCCGTTGGGCGACGAGACACGAGCCAGGTCTAGTCGCCGATGGTTGACTAGACACGAGCCACGTCTAGTCGCCCATGGGCGACTAAACTTGAGCCATGTCTAGTAGCCCATGGGGGACTAGACACGAGCCACGTCTAGTCGCCCGACTAGACTCTCACGGACGTCTAGTCGTTCATGGGCGACTAGACACGAGCAACGTCTAATCGCCCATGGGCGACTAGACTCTCATGGACGTCTAGTCGCTCATGGGCGACTAGACNAAATTCTAGTCGCCCATGGGCGACTAGACACGACAACATCTAGTTAACGTGGGAGGTTTCTCGGTGTGTCAAATTTTTATAATTTATAGACCTAATACCCTACCCTCGATTCAGCAAGAGAACGTGGGCAATTCTAGTATTTTAGGGTCGTCCAAGAATTTAAAGGCTTGTACTATTAGAACCTAAACAAGGAGAATGTACTAAGGGTTCTAGTCTAGGGGGCGATCTAGTAAGAGATTGTCACGGGTCTCTACTTAACTTAATCGAAATCGAAGGTAACCATGGTGATTGTGCATAAAAGAAAGCAATAAACTAAATACCATGAAAGTAAAGCAAGCAAAGAGTAAACTTGGATCTAATCAAAAGAAAGATAGGATCTTGAGAAATTGGTTATGGGTTCGAGTTCAATCTAAGGATGTAATGGACTTTCGTAAGGCTTTATTAGAGGATCGAAGCAATTTCTAGACCAAGGATCCCTTTATAATCGATCAACCCACTCTCGTGACGGAGATCTATTCACCTATACACACTATAAGGCTCAACTCTCGTTTGTTGCCCATTTAAGAATGTATCTGATAGTAAATCTCAAGGCCTTTTAGCCATCTAGTACCTAGGTAACATCCACTCTCATGGGCCCAAGTGAAAGACATAGATCTAGTTCTCTCAGGCATTTCATCGAACACTTTCTATGCGTCTTTGAGCAAGCAATGAACTTTGAAGAACTAAACTAGATCTAATATAAATATATGCCAAGATCTAGCCTAAACAGCCATTACAACCCTAGATCTAACCCTAGCCTACCATATATCAAGATCCAAGAAGGATCTACTCACTAAAAGTCATGGAAATCCAAAGACAAGAAATGGGTCTTTGAGCTCCCATGGTTTTAGAAGAATAGATCTAGAGAGAAAGATGAGAAAGATAAGATCCAAATCACTCAAACAAACAAAGAGTTATTACAACGTTTTTGATTCTCAAAATGAAATCAAATAAGGTTCAAGAAGTGTCTCAAATGTGTCTAAAGAGATTCTCTTTTGTTCTTGGAATATAAGAAGGTATTTATACTAAAGAGAGAAGAGAGGAAACCTAAAAAGGGCTTTTTTGGACAAAGGCAACCAGCCATCGACCTTGGAGATCGATGGGAGCATGCATGATGTTGATGGGAGCTTCCCTTTAGTAGCAAGGGTGTTGTTTGCTGGAAATGTTGCCAGCCATCGACCTTAGGTAGCCAGCCATAGACCCTGTGGTCAATGGGAGCTCCCCTTTAGCAGTTCTTGTAGCTTCTTCCTCCTCTTTTATGCCTTGTTGATCCCCAATTCTTCCATAGCCTTTTGCTCCTCTTTTCCTTGATTTCTTAGCTCCAAATTCACCTTGGATCCATCTGTAGAACCTTCATAGATCCATCCATAGTTGCACGTACAAAATGCATAGAAAATGCATGCAAATGCAAAATGTTCATAAACTAGACTCTAGACTCAAACTAATGCATTCTACGACTTAGATGTCATATATACAACCTAAAAGTTAAATAAACTAAGCTAAAATAAACCTAATTATGCATGAAAATGCATACACATCAACACCCCCAGACTTGCCCTTTGCTTCTCCTCAAGCAAATAACAAAGACGAAACCCGGAAATGAGGTTTGCAAGTGGGAAGTCAAAACCAAGATAAGAAAAGTAATGCTTTATGCCTAATGTCCTCAAGACAAGTAATATGGTGCAAAGATCATCTAAGAGCCCAAGTACTTCTCCATGATCATCACAAAACCAACTCTTAGAATCTAAGCTAAGCATCCATAGACTATCTCATCATCAATTCCTTTTTACATTCAATTAAGCTAAGGCGTGAGTTCTTTTCTGATGGGCAATGTATCTTATTCATTCGGTTTGGAGTTCAAAGAAGGGTTTTAATGTAAAGAAGTGTAAAATGAAGAGGGTTCACTCGATTTTTGGATTGGTTTCTCTCAAAAAAGTAGTGCCAGACACTAGGCAAAAGCAAGGTGGTAGCCGAACAATTTATGCATACAAAGCATTTACTTCCTCTAATGGTTCCCATCCCGTTTCTTCCTAAGGATCTACACACTTACTTGGTATTCTATCCATCCTAATTCTAGAAACCATAAGCTTTTATTGAACCAAACTCATTCATTCTTTTTCTTACTTTTTGTAGGCAACTAGAGATTCCTAAACGTTTTAGACCTTCTAAGCTAGTAACCTTCTCTTGTATTTCAAGACCTTCTAAGCTAGTAACCTTCTCTTGTATATTTTATTCTTTTAAGGGTGGACTCTCTAAGCTTTTAGTTTTCTAAGGTTAGAGCTTAAACTTGTTACTAATCTCTAATGCCTTTTTCTTTACTTCTTTTTATCTTATCTTTTTTGATTTTTCACCTTCTTTCTTTTTCTTATTGGAACAACCTAGGATCATATAAGCACTAAGGAACATATACTTGACTCAATACCCATTAACCATTCCCAAGACTTAGACAAACCCAAAACCATAAAGATTTTCCCCTCCTATGACTCTAGTTAGCCTTAAAATGAGGCTAACTCTAAGGAAGTACCCTCTTTGTCGTTCAACTTCAATTCACGCGGGTTTTTGCCCGTGTGTGCACTTTCCTAAAGAGGCCTCACATAACGAAATAATAGGAGGTTTGAAGGAAAGGTTTAAGGGTTCATAAGGGTAGGTTACTACTCTAAACATGAGAGTAGACATTTGAGCTAAGATAGAGTTGTACAAATGGATAGAACATAGCTCAAATGTAATGAATTCTCATGCTCAAGTATGACAATGCCCATAAACAAGATGCTAAAGTTCACTAGATAGCCATCTTAGATAGGAATTGATTCAAGAGACAATCTACTTCAACATTCGTAAAGATCTTTCAAGTGGTCAATTCCAATCAAGGATTTTCCTAAGACAAAAAGAGGTCTATGCAATATCTTACTTCTAGTGAGGGCATTATTCACTAAACAAAACTTATCTATCTATGAGGTAGTATCATCATTGTTCCTTATTCAAAATGCAATCATATATGCTCCTACAAACTAAGTATTCATAAATATATGCGATCTATATGAAAAATTTTGAAAACGATATGAAAATGTTTTTGGTTTTTTCGAAACTTTTTCAATTTTTTTTGGTTTTTTATAAGTCATAACTATCTACAATGCAAGACTCAATATGCATGAAAGGAAAAGAAAAACATCAAAACTAAAAATAGTATTAGTATTAAGCCCCTCCCTCAGACTTAAATTTCACCGTCTCGGTGAACTTTAAATCGTGAGAGTGACTTCTGAAAACACACATGAAAAATGAAAAACATGCAATAGTATTCACAAGGGAAAGTAGGTGTACCTTTTAGAAAACTCATATGAATGAGTGTCTCATGGATCCAATGGAGGAGTCGGACTCGTTGTTGCGCTAGGATCGCCTTGGCCTAGATAAAGAAGGGCCAACGGGGTCTTTTCCATGTCTCCTCGGGGATGGCTCTTGGAATGATGTTCTTGGTGGTTGCATTCTATACTCTTCTTGTTATCGGATCACCAATGGTGAATGAGCCACCGAATGTCTTAGTCGTTCTTGATCATGACCACTTGAGATCTCATCTTTCGCTTCTTCCTCACTTCATGTGGCATAACGGTTATACTTGTCATTCTTCTTCATTCTCCTCCAAAATTTAGTGAGGAAGTTCCCTTGCTTCTTTATCACCTTCTCATGGTCACTTACCTTTTTCTCCAAGTACTCCTCGTACTCGTTCCTTTAGTAGTCCTTGGGTGGTTCATCTCTTTGGTAACCGAAGTTGAAGGCATACTCATCTTCTTGAGTTTATTGTGTCTCGTTGGGATAGGACTTGTAGAGTCTTGGTTCGCTCGGTAGGGAGTGAGGGTTGACAAGTAGGTGTTGCGGTAGATGGAATGAAAGGTTCTCGTCCCTAGTCGTCGTTGTATGCTCTTGCAAGGGCAAGTAGCACGCTCTTTGTTGCCTCTCCTCATCAATGAACAAGTAAACAACTTGGATATTGGTGTACCCATGATATCCTTAGAGAAACTTCTCCTTCACCAAGTGCTTCATGTCCATTCTTCTCTCTCCCTTCAACTAACAGAATTCCCCAAGATTGACTCCTACATGGAGAAATACTGGAGTGGGGAATGCTCCTATGCGTATCAAAGGTTTGTCCGCGGTCCTCAACTCTTTATTGCAATCCAACATTTCACAAAGGAAAACACCTCCGTTCTTTGGAACAATAACTTCAAGCTCAATTGTCTCACTAGCTTCGGCGAGCTTCATTCCACAAATGTGTTCCCTAGCAATTCAAAAATGTATCGAATGGTTGGATTTCGAACCTTTGATAGCTTCGCCGAGCCTTCCTCATATTCTCCAAAGGTTATTCGCTCCCAAAGCATCCTTGACTCAATTTCGTACCCATAACCAAATTCTTCCTTCATTTGATTGAACCCATATACTTGGCAAATCTTCTCAAGGGGCACCTTGTAAAAGTCCTCCTTAATTCTAAATGTGAGGTACGCAGAGCTCTCATAAGGACCACGTCCTTGCACCATGCTCACTATTGAGAGGAATTGGAGAGTGGGGTCTCGGTAAGTTGGATGGTTCATCGTTAGAATGTTCCCCATGTCCATTTCCCGAATAAAATACTTCACTTGATTATGGATCTCCATTTCCCTTAAAACGTCCTCATCCGCCAAAGTTGTTGCAATGACCTTGGCATTTTCTTGGAGGTGCAAGTAAAGGCTCGTGTCTTCATCATACCAACTTGAGTAAGTTACAAATGCTCGTCCACTTGATGCCATCTTTCGATCTACAAAAAGTAGTAGATATCGTGATTTCAAAGTTTCTTTAATAAACGAATGTAGAAGGTTAAGAGGAATTTCGAATATTCATGAACAAGTCACAAAAATTTTAGACTCCTAGCATGCTTTCTTAACCAAATCATTATTTAAATGTCATATTAAGATGATAGACATGGGCCGAAATTTTTCCTCAAAAATGATCAAGATATTCGGCCACCTTCAATTAGCATTTTCAAATTTTCACGAACAATCGAAAGATGCATTTGTTATGAGTAAGATGCCTACAAGATACACCTAGAGAATGTCCACTTTAAACACTCAAAGTCATTTACTAAACTTGGATAAGTGTGAACTTAATATAATTTATCCAAATTCAATGGTAATGGACAATGCTCAAGGTTTCAACAACAATCAACAAACAAAACAAGCTTCTTATCAACATAACAATGCAATGGCAACTTAAATGAGAGTTCAAAATCAATCAACTTAGCCTATTAATGTCGAAAATTTTAGGCCTTAAAGGACATCATCCAAAAGTTGCAACCTCTTTGAACCCTTCATGCAAAACAAGCATATGTACTATGAATTAAACATAAGAACCAACTAAAAAAAATTTCCCCAAAATTCACTTAAGAACACCATTTATTAGCACTATTCACAAAGAACAACAATCCATGATTCAAGCAAATTTAGTTGTTTTTAAGAAGAATTAACCCATGAAAACTCAACAACTAAGCTCTAGCTACCAAGAATACTCACAAACAACACCTAACTCCCTTCTTTTCACAAAAATCAAACACTACTATCAAGGATAGAAGAAGTTTTTAGTCATACCTTTATCTTCTTGGTTTAAATGTGAGTGTGAGATGTAAAGATTTTGAAGAATGCTTGCAAAAATGGAAGGTTTTTTGTGAAAAATCTCAAATTCTTTCTCAAAGCTTTCAAGAACTTCAATGGTAGCTTTAAAGTGATGTAAGTGTCGATGGAAAAGGCAAAGAGAAAGAGTGTTGTGGCTTTTTGAAACAACATGTGCTGATAATTCACAAGTGTCCAAGTGGGTGGTATTTTCAAAAATTGCAAAAGTGGTCCTTAAAGAATTCTCTCTTAACCATTTTGCAAAAGTTTAACCAAATCACCCTTTAAATCTTTAAATCCACTTTCGGTGGGAAAATCAAGTTTAGTATTTGAAAAATTAGGACCAAAGGTTTTAAATGATCAAAAGGTTTTAGTTTTCCTAAATCAAGTTTTGCAAAAACACTCTTGAAAATCTTTTAAACGGTGAAATGCAAATCAGATGCTTAAGTTTAGGAGAACTTAGCTTGGCCAATGGAGTGTCTTAAAATTGATTCATATCGACTTGTAGAAAAATTCAATCCATTACTCCATTTTGGCTTTGATCTTTTCCTTGATTAGCTCTCCTTTGGTACATAAGCTTAGAGCATACGAATGTCTTTGGAGAAAATTTTTCCAAGACAAAATCACATTATTGAAATTAAAAGCATGAAAATTAAAGACTTAAAAGAAATATTTACAAAGGATATGCATGAGATTGCCTCTCAAGTGCGCTTGTTTAAGGTCATTAGCTTGACCGTTATTCCTTCTTTTCAATTGGTGAGATTGAGGACCTCCTCCTCATGGTTAGGTCCTCTTGTAGACTTCCTTATCACCCATTCCTTGATCTTGTTGAAGTTTCTCACTCCATTACCCTTGTTGAAATGGGGATTGTAACTACGCTTGAAGGTTGTCCCTAGAGTGATGGTTACATTCTTTGGCGTGCCCAAGTCTTGGTGTGGCACATTTCCATCGAGGTCTTCCTTATAAAGTAAATCCAAAACTCCATCAATTTCCAAGCTCTCATAGACTTTCTCCTCTCGAATCCAACTGTATTCTTTGGTTCCCTTAAGTAGACCGTACCACAAAAAACATTGTCCCTTTTGGTTTTAAGCATTGGGTAGGAGACTCCTTCATCAACCTTTTTCAAAACGAGCCATTTAGTATCAAAGTCTATTGAAGCTCCGGTTGTGAGGAGGAATGGCGTTCCTAAGATCAATGGGAAATTGGCTTGGTTGGACTTAGTATCCACAACCAGAAAGTCGCACTTAATAAGTGTATTGTTGACCCTTAGCTCCATGTTCTCAAGTCGTCCCATAGGAGTCTTTTTAGATGCATCTCCAAGTAAGATGGGATCTGATCCTCTTTGCATTTTGTGTTGAAGTCCAAGTTCTTTCACACAATCTAGTGAGATGACGTTCAAACTAGCACCGGTATCCGCCAAAGCATCCTCAAAATGGTAATCCTTAAGAGCACATGTAATTAGAAACCTTCCCTCATCATTGCTCTTCTCTAGAGTCTTGTCCATGGCTCTAGTCGGTGGGATTTCATTATCCCTCATGATCTTCTCAACTTTTTCCCGTTGAGAGATGGCCTTTTCTAACTTCTCCTTGACAATATCGCTTGTCTTAGCTTCTTCTTCTCATTCCTTGGGAATATCCAAAAGACATTTCTTCTTGAGTTTTTTGTAATGCAACTGAAGGATTTGCTTCTTGAAGCGTTGAGGGTATGGGAGTTTGGATTTAAGAACCGGAAGACTCAAAATTGAGAAGTCTTCCTCACTCACTTCTTCTACTCTAGGCATGTACCTAGGAGTTTTTTCCTTTTTCTCAAATGTCTCTTTCCTTGAGACATTGAGTTTCTCTTCTTCATTGAAGTTATCATCCTTCTTAGCTTCCTCCAAAATTGCTTCCATAGTAGCCTTATTAACAAGCAAACACTCTTCTTCTTCTTCCTTCTCAACATCGTCATCTCCTTTAGCCAAATGAGTGTCCTTTTTCTCAGACTCCGTTCCAATTGGAGCGTCTTTCTTTTCAATTTGAAGGTCAATTTCGGCATGACCTTCCTTAAATTTTGGGTTCCCAATCAAATCCACATCCAAGCAATCAACAACCTCCTCAAGAGGATTCAAAAATAAATTCTGAAAATTATCAATAATCTTTTGCTCTTCAAGAGTAAAGACAATACCGTCCCATGGTTGAGGAATGTTGTCGATCTCTTTTAGAAAGGCATTGCAAAAATCCTTTCTTGATTATCCTTTCTCCTTAGATACTCCTTTTCCTTTACGTTCTGAGATCACTTGTTGGAGTTGAGAATCTATTACCTTGACATGTGAAGCGAGAGCTTCATGTTTGATATTCATATCACGGTAGATAGAATCTATCTTCCCATTCATTTCTCCAAAATTCTTGTTGAGATTGGCTTTTGTCTCGTTTTGTCCTTCCACTAGCTTCTTAAGCATAACATGATTTTCTTCTTCTTTGGTAGGATCGGTTTGTGGTCGAGGCTTTTGGTATTAGCCTTGCCTAGATTTGTATTGGTACCCTTGTTGGTTTATCTTCGAAGGATAGACTTGATCTTGTGGATTATCCACATTAGTGATTTGGTAATATAAGTTGTTGTTGAAAGGCTTGTGCCCTTGGTTGAAGGGTTTTTGGTAGTACCCTCCTTGTATGTAGCTCACTTCCTCTTGATTCTCAACCTCTTGTCCTTCGACTTCGGTTTCCGCAAAGTGAACACTTCTTCTTGTTTGTTGTATGAGCCTATTAACTTTATCATTTAGCTCCTTGATCTTGTGCTCCTTAGATTCGATGCTCCTCACCGTTCTATCATAGTCATCCCCATTGCAATTGTCGCTTTG
>OVAN01006314.1:0-21544 GCA_900406275.1 Anastatica hierochuntica
AAAACCACGCTAAGGATCGATTCCGAAGGCCCGATGGAGATGCCCTTAGAAAACAAAATCGATTGACAAGTCCAAAGTTCGATGTTGAATGTGATTTCTCATCTCACGTCACATACGTGACATGTCTCCACATAGCGAACACCTAACTATCATTGAAAAGAAAGAGAGGAATATATCGAATGCCTGATCCCCAATTCTAATTCCTACGAAATAGAGACCAACAGTTGCAAGAGATTATGGATTGATATAGAAAAGTTTATTTGATTTAACGAAGGTTGATAATTACAGTGAAGAAAAAAAAAATCTACAAAGAAAAGTTATTCACTAAAAGAAGAATGGTTACTTCTTGAAGCTAGAAACCCTTCTAAGGAGAGCAAGAAAACACAACACATGAGAAAGTATGGAGAACCCTAACAAAACATAAACATTGAACCATCTCCGTTTGTCATGAATCCCTTTCTTCTCCAACATGTCAGCTCCGGTAACCACGCAGATAATCTCTTGAGCTTCCTCGAACCATACCAAACACGTAATGCATGAACAGAAACAAATAAGGTAGAAAGGAGAAAAAGATAGATTGGAAATGATTGAAGGATGAAGGAGGAGCTCACAGTGGTGGTAGCGGAGGCAACGGTGGTGGCGGCGACGGCTGTGGAGGAGGAGAGCAAGGGAGGAGGAGCAGGATGAAGAGAAAAAAATGTTTAAAAAGTTGTTTTTTTGTTTTAGTAAGTGAAACCCTAAAAATTACATATATATGTATTGAGTTAGGGTTTTCTTAAACATAAGTAGACTTCTAGAGAAGTCTGGAACGAGCCGAAATCTTAATTTTGAGCAGGGAAATTAATTTTGTTTTGGCGGGAAAATATATTTTACTAATATTTGGGCAAGAAAATGAATATGCAGACTTCTCCTGAAGTCTTCTTAACAAATTTCTTAGTGAAATCTGCTAAATACATAAAAAAATTAATTTATGGATATACATAAATTAGTTGCTTTAATTTGACTTAATTTTATGAAATTTTAATTTATATACCTTGTAATTGATAAAAATTAATTTATGGATATACATTTTTACTTAAATTATTTTTTTCAAATTTTTTTAATTTAAAAACAAGGTTTAATTACAGATATAGACTTCTTTAGAAGTCTGCATCGAAAATCTAAATAGACTTCAACTGAAGTTTGACATCGAGCGGGAAAATAAATTTTAAGCAGGAAATTCAATGGGAAAGTAATTTTCTCCAAAATTTTGAGCAGGAAAATGAAATTTGTAACTGTAGACTTCAAAAGAAGTTTACTTAGTAGACTTCTTTGTGAAGACTTCTAAAACAAACACACAAAAATTTATAATTTTTAGTCGAATCCTTAATAAAAATTTCTTTGTAATTGCTTGTAATATTCATAATTAAACTTGTTTGTACTAATTTAACATTTATAACAAACAAATTTTGAGTTCTAAAGTCAACCCTTAAAGTTTAGACCAAAACTCTCAACAACAAACCATGCACATTTGTTTCCCCAAACCCTAAACCCTAAACTCTAACCTAGTTGATCTTAGTTGCTTTAAATTGACTTAATTTTATGAAATAGTTTATATACCTTATAATTGATCAGATTTAATTTATAGACATATATATTTTTTTCTTATAATTTTTTAATTTAAAACAATGTTTAATTACAGATGCAAACTTCTTTAGAAATCTGCATCACATGCATGTGTTGTTTCTAACCTAATTGATATTAGTTACTTTAATTTGACTTAATTTTATGAAATTTTAATTTATATACCTTGTAATTGATAAGATTTGATTTATGGATGTACATTTTTACTCAAATTTGTTTTTCAAATTTTTTAATTTAAAAACAAGGTTTATTTACAGATGTATACTTCTTTAGAAGTCTGCATCGAATGCATGTGTTGTTTCTAACCTAATTAATATTAGTTGCTTTAAATTAAATTAATTTTATGAAATTTTAATTTATATACCTTATAAGATTTAATTTATGGATATACATTTTTACTCAAATTATTTTTTTCAAATTTTTAAATTTAAAAACAAGATTTAATTACAGATGTAGATTTCTTTAGAAGTCTGCAAATGAAGTCTACTGACTCTGTTTCAGACTTCTAGAGGGTATAAGGGTAATTGTCCCTTCTATTTTTTGTTTGGTCACAAGGGCCTTGAATGTAATTTCCCTACCCCCAAAAGTTAGTTTTGTCTAAAAAATATGTTTTGGGTTACTTTAATGTTTAAAACTTTGTTTTAGGTTATATTTGTCAACTCCCCCTTTTTCTACTTAAAATTTTATTAAGAAACTTCAACAAAATACAAAGTCGGCGATTGCGCACAATCCTAAAGCCACAAGCTGGCGGTTAACGAATACAACCCTGGAGCGAAGAGTACTTAAAACGTCAAGACATAAATAGAAATATCACCCTTAAATCTACAGCTTGGTCATAGCAACAATGACCAAAATGCTACACAATGCCAAACCAATTGATTATGAGTTGATAGGATTAAACCCCTTGTCTTAATAAGCGAAGGAATTGTCGGTCCAATTGTGTCTCATTATATTTCTCCCAATGCATTGAAGCCACGTGAACACGAATCCAGACAATTCACTCAAAAACCGCTCTGATCCATTTTTGGATTTTGGAATCTGCCTGCAAGGATTAAAATCTTTCTCAACACCATCATCAACCGAGGCATCACCAGAACATACACATAAACAACGAAAAAACAGCAACAGAACAAAAAACCGAGAAGTGCCATAAACCGTAGCCGCATCACCGAGTAGCCTCAGGTTATAGTCGAATGACACCACACACGACTGGATTTGAAACACTCGCGAAGACAAGGGAGAGCTCAAGATTCACAACTCCACATCACCTATGGATCCAAGAAGAAAATCTAGAGGAGAATGAGTCTCCACGAAAACCACGAGCCGCCACTATGAGAAGGTCTAGGGTTTGCGAAATCGACTCATGAACTTGCCAAGAAAAGAAGCCCACCAAGACACCGAGATAGGCAAGAGCTTTAACCGGCTGCATCCCACTCCAACGATTTGCCAAGGTCCCGAGACACCCAACAACCCACAAAATCTAACGTCGGAAGAGGAAAAATTGACAACACGGGTTTCCTCACTCACGGATCTGAGGGACAATTTAGATATGAAAATTATTTACCCCCATAACCGAGACCCTAAAATCCGACTCCTCCCATCAACTCGCATCAGATCCTCGCCGATTCTCCAAGGAGCTTTGCTGCCTCATCACGTCTCTGGCCGGAAAAATAGTTTGGCGAAGAGCCGCTCACAGAACCGCGCATTTTGGAAACGAGAGGCAAGATAACAGGAGGAGCAAATAAAAGAAGAGAGAAGGTGAAGAAAGTCCGACGCCGACGGCGGAAAGCCACCATCGATGGGAACGAGAAGCTGCCTTTTCAGATCAGAAAAAAAGAGAGAGAAGGTTTCGTCAATAGACTGCCAACTTCTACCACCTGTCTTTTTCTTTAAACAAATGATTGAATGGATTGATCTCTCTCTTCTTACGAACCATCCTTGTTAATATAATATTAGTATTGTGATGTGTGTTTTGGTTGGCAGCATTAGGCTCTATGTGTTTGTGTTGAAATTAAAGTATACTGGGAGAAAGACACGAAAACTTGGAGAAGATAAAACCAAATTCGCAAGAGGAATCTATAATATTTTACAAAAGAAAAAAGAATTTATAATAATTAAAAGGAACAAATAAACATTGGTGAGAATTGGAGTTGAGAATCCAACTTATATGAGAACATAAGTTAGGATTATTATCATGCTATGAGAAATTTAACGTAATAGTAATTCATGTTTTATATTTAACTAGATGGTTCTCCGCGCCATGCGCAGATAAATTATCGTGAAAATGTTTGTAATTTATTTGATTTAGTATAACTAATGATTTCGTTTTAATCAGGATATAATTAATAATTCTGACTTAAACAAAATTTACTAACGTATTTTCTTGATATACCTCATTATTTTCTATAGTTTTCATTGTAGAAATTTATTGGTAATGAGTATTTATGAATGTTAAAATATACAGATTCATTATAAAGTGTATTTTAAAACTTGAAATGTTTTGTAAATTATAAAGAAAATTTGGATCCTTCAAACTAAATATTTTTATAATATAATTTAGTACAAAAGTATCTTTATGGATCATTTAAATATAAATTGAGAAACAAAATTTGAAATTATATGTGGCGTATAATATGCATCAAATAGAAATCATGTCACAATTTTTTAGATAAAAAGTTTTTATAATGATGACATTGGGTGTAATTAATCCTCAATTAATGTATAGATTAAATTCGCTGACTAATTTTATAGTATACATCATTATTCTCTATAATTTTATTGGTTGAAAATTAATTTTATAAAGATATGTGTCAAGTTAAGTCACAATTATATCTATGGGATTATTAAATGGAATATTAAAAAATATAATTATGATTCTAACCAATCAAATTTCATATAAGTGTTATGACATTTTTTTTTTGTTGAAACTTATCATGCTTAATATATGTGACAAACTCACTTCATAATTAATTTTATTATATTTTATTTAATTATTTGACAATAACTATATTTTATTCAACTTTTTATTATATTAGTAGTTCTAGTTTTATAAAGTTTTTTTTTATTAAATACGTATATGACACATTTTTGAGATCTAACTAGTAAATCTTTTTGGCAACAACTAATTTTATTCAAATAATTTATGTTGCCATGTCAAATTTTTTTAGTTGTATACAAATTATCTAACTAATTAAAAGGGACTAATGAAGTATATAAGAGTGTCCACATCGGCTTTTTGCTAAACTCCTAGAGAATGCCACGTTTGCATCCTTGCTGAGAAACTATTATGCACAAATCGTGGGCTTCAGCTAATTAAAGCCCAATTATTTCTAAGCCTTATGCTAAATTTTTAATGTTCCACTAGGAAGACCGCATCTGCTACTTTTCTCCCTCCTACCTCACGAAGACCAGTTCGTCTTCCTCTAAATCACATTTAGCTCCCTTTCGTAACATAAACCACCATTACATCATCTATTAAACCACCGTTTCTCCACACATTCATCTTCCACCACAACCGTTACGATTCTGATTCCACATTTATTAATGGTAACAACTCCTCATCTTATATAGCCACCCTTCTGCTCCATCCCTCTCACTTTATCTTCGAAATCGATTATCGATGGTAACCATGAAAACTGGAAAAAAATCCAGATTCTCGATGAAATCAATAGCTCGTAGCGAGATCGAGTCCAGGTGAAAATTTTAGGGCTTAGGCTTCAACAGCTGCCTCATGATGCGTGAAGACAGAGAGGTTGTTAGAGTCTGAATCGCCAGAAAAATAGCGCTAACGTTCAGTTGCAAGATCAAAATCGTACCAAAGACGCATTAGAGAAGAAACTCTGTCATCTCCATTGAGCTGAGATTTGAGAGATGTCGTAGTTAATTAATTAGACATGGAGGCAATTAGAGGAGAAGCACTGCTTCTCCGTTGTAAGTCTTTTGATTTCTAACCTTCTTGCATAATTGGTGACAATTGTAGTCTCGAGGCTAAGATCAGAGCGAATTTCGATAAAGATGAAAACTTAATATTTTGGTTTTTATTGTATTTCAGATTCACATAATCAAATTTAGTTATGAGTTTATCTTTTCTCTTTTAGCCCAAGTTGGTGAAACACAAGCAGAAGCTACGAAGAAACATGTAGAGAGGTAATCTTTTAAGATTTGTTTTTGTTCTGTAATGTATAGTTTTGAGATGTGTGATTCTGAGTTTGCTTCGTGGGTTCCCAGGAAGAAGTTATCATCACATATACTTTTGTTCATTGTTTATCTTTGATTTGGCAGGAATGATTGCCGTAAAACTTTTAAAGAAGAGAATTTGGATTCTAACGATAAGGATGTAAGATTATATCACACTATATCCCTGCGCATTACTGCACTTGAATACTATGTTTAGTGCGTGTGTGAGATTTACTAAGGATGTATTATGTCTATGATTGTTAGGTTGCAAAGACAGGTTGTGAAAAGTGGAAGTCTTTGACTGTGGAAGTGAGTTTAATTCATTTTTTGTTTCTTCCTCAAGTTACATCGTGATTTGCTTCTTTTTTTCCACCTACATCATGATTTGCTTATTGTGTTCTTACTCTGGTTGTGCTCTATAATCACTTAGGAGAAAAATACTTATTTGGATAAAGCTACTGACCTAAAAGTAGAATATAACAAGTCACTTGAGAGCAATGATGCTAATGAGGAAGTATGTGTTGTATTATTTGTCTTATTGTTTTCTTTAATGTCATTGAGTATTGAGTTTTAAGATGATTCTTCAAACTTTTTTAGGAGGATGATGAGAAAAATTTGATGATGCTGATGATGATGAGGAAAAAATCTTACGAGGCTGAAGAGAATGAAGTCGAGAACAAAGAAGTTGATGGTAAAGAAGAAGAGGAAGAAGAGATTTTGGATAGCCATTAGAAATGTTAAGCTTTCTTTTTGGATCTTATTATAATTGAAATAGATTCAAACTCTTATCGTTATGGTGCATTATATTTTTGGCTTATATTATTGTGAAATTTACTATTCAAAGGTAGTTGAGAGGAATGTGTTTTTGTAGTTTACAGAATGGTATTGAAGCTTTTGTTTTATTTTACCACCGGTTTTGTCCGGTCCAGTAGCTTTGTCTGAGAAAGAAGTAACTCTATTTTTGTGTTATGAAGATGAGAGAAGAAGCATCAACTTGGTCTTCCTACTTCAGTCATGGATGTATTTCAAGAACGGTTTTTACAAATCGAACATGAAACAAAAAAACAAACAAACATATATGAAAATTGTTGTGAGAACCTATTCGTTTTACTTTGTTTTTCTTGCTTTTTCTACTATTATTGTCTTCATCTTAAACTTGCGCGCATCTTTAACCAAATTTCAACCATAAATTTATATTATTTATGCGATAATTGTAATATTTATATATTGGTTGATTTGTTTATGAAGTTGTTGGTAATTAACTAAAAGTAATTTGCATAAATAAAGTCTAAAGTTAAAGAATAGAAGACAAGAAGAAAAAACAGAGTAAACAGTTTCCCACTATTTCTTGCCATACAAGCCAAGATTCTTCTGTAAGGGTTTGAAATTCAAAGCAGCAAAACTATAGACACATAGATTATACATATATGATTTACAAACGACCTGAGCTATTGTAGATTTGTAGCCAGGAACATTACAAGGATCTGTGAAGCTAGAGATCAAGCTTGCCTGACAAGAGACTATTAGAGAAGTCGCAATGCTTCTGCCGTACAAGGAACACCTTCCAAAGACGTTATGTCTAGCTTGTAGAGTCCGATTTTGTTCTCTGTTCGATTAGTAGAGAAGGTGATCATCTCATGGCTATTGAGTACGAAACCAAAATCGAAAAGGTTAAAAAAAATCAGTGATTTACAACCTCTAATGTTTAAACTTGAATAGATACATGTTCATAAACGAAACAATATTCTAGATGTGGTACATTTTGTCAGGATGACTTTTGCAGCCACTAACATTATGTCTTTAGTTTCTCTAAAACTAAAGTTGAAATGAGTTTAAAATTAAGATTAAAATATTTGGTATAATCTATATCTAAAAGTAGACTATATCAGTCATTTATAACCGGTAAGTGTTTCCTTCTCATTGATTTACACAAGTTTTATATATGGTATAATGATGAAAAATATAGATAACAGACATACAATATAGACCTATCACGTATTAAACTTATTATTTTTGTTTGTGTAACTCTATATACATTTTACTATTATTATAGATGTAGAGCACTTAAACTTAGATTGTAATTCCACGTTGTTGACATTAAAAATAATACATCAAGAGAGTATAAATAAGATTAAAAAAAATTTCCCAAGATTTGCCTTCTATTTTATGGTTAAAGAGACAAATAATATCTACATTTATTTTATAAATGTTTTTACGGTTAGAGACTATTCTGTGTTATGCGCATGTAACATAATTCTATTTATTTTATTGTAAATAAAAGTAAATTTTAATGTAAATATTGTCGAATACTTTTATACAATTTTAATTTATTTAGTTTATTATTTTATGTATGAAAATATTTATAATTGATTTATTAATTTAAGTATTAACAATAAAAGTCAAATTAAGACACAAAAAGTTTCTCAACTCTAAATTCATAGTTTTAGCTAAGAAGTACTAACAAATCTTTGTGTTCAAATCTATTCTAAAAAAAGTTGTGCTATTTGATGTTGAAATTGTCGACATAGAATCTTATACAATCAATAAATGCATTAACATAACGTTTCCCGTGTGAGTCGGTTTGACATGTTTGGGCTCTCTACAAGGACCAAGCAAGGGTTGAGGCTTATCCTACCACATCAATTTATGCCAATATGGCCTATTTATTCTGGCAAGCTCCTTTACGAAATCAGGATAGGGACCGATATGACCTTTATCCATGGCTTTTATGGTCAATATGGAAAGCGAGGAACAAAAAAGTTTTCCAAGGAATAGATTTGAATATGGAGACGTTAGTACAGGATGCGGAGACGGATTGTCTGGCTTGGAAAGAAGCACAATTATTAGAACCTCCATAAGAGGTTAGGTTTGATGTGCCTTCAATCTCTACTGGCTTATGTTGTCAGGTTGATGGCTCATGGAAGCAATCAGATCCCACATCTGGACTTGGTTGGATATGTAAGGATAGAGATAATAAGGTCATCCTTATGGGGGCAAAGTGTCTCCGTCGAAGCCTCTCGCCTCTTCATTCAGAGATGGAAGCGCTATCCTGGGCGATGTCAGAATTACATGAACGCGGAATACAATGTCAGACATTTCAAACGGATTGTGCGGAACTTGTCAAGATGATCCACGACCTAGAGGGATGGCCAGCTTTCCATACGCTTCTCCAGGAATACCAGCTACTTCAAGGACACTATCTAGGCTTCCAGCTGACACTCATCCCACGTGTGATGAATACTCAAGCAGATAGCATAGCGCGAAGATCCCGCCTTTTTTCTTGTGATTATATTTTTGTACACTCTACTTTCCCGAATTGGTTACCCAATCCGGGGGAAAATCTTTAATTAACGTGTGGTTGACAAAAAAAAACGTTTCCCAAAAAAACAAAAATTAATTAATAATAAAATAAAATTGACCTAATATTAAGTTAGGAAAGTTTTGAATTTTTAGGATAGTGATTCTAATTATGAATATATTTGAGCACAACAAATTATCTTATTGAAAGGCTTTTAAATGTAACTAATTCATATAGTAAAATATTCCAAATAATATATGCAAACTATTGAATAAAATTTTTCTTTTACTTCAAATACGTAAAATAATTGATCACTAATAACCTTACTAAATTTGTTAGCATTTTTTACGAGTATCTTATTTTTATAAAATATATTATACAATAAATTACAGTTTACTGAAAAAAATAATTCCAGAAGTATATGAAATAAAATTACAGTTTATTGTATATGCTATATGTTTATGGCGTTCATTTACTACTCTTAAATTAAACTTATTACAATAACAATGCATAAATGTAAGTATACTTTTAAATGGAAATTTTCCAGATTATCTTGATACTTTGAATCAAAAAAGTAAAGAGTATTGACAAAATAACTCTTGCAAAGTGAAAAATTATTATAAGAGGTTTGGGCTTTTAGCTTTTGGTATGAAAAAGATTTTCTGTTTGATATTTTAGTTTACCCTTAAATTGATGGTAAATCCTTATTGGCAGAGTCGTCAAAAAGACAATTCTAAGTTGTAGATTTCTTACCATATTTTTCGACACTTTAAAAAGTTTATGCTTCAACTAATAATATAGAGAAAATGGTGAAATATCTTAGAATATAGAGAATAAGAAAAAATTTAGAGAAAATAGAAAACAACATAAAAAAGAAAATAAAATATTTTTTTAAACAAAGAATGAGAATTTAGTAGAGAATTGGCTTTTAAAAACATAATGAATTTTTTTTTAAAAAGAGCAAAACCTCTTATTCAAAGAACTTATTAGTTTTTAAAATCACGTTTACATATATTTCAATGATAAACTAGCAAGATTTTCCTTTGACATATGCTTGAAAGTTGATAATTCAAAGGGTAGAATATGTTCATTGTAATTATTAGTTATAAACATATATTGATAATTTAATATGGTTAGAATATAATTGAAATATTTTAAGAGACAACCATTAAAGCAAAATCTTCTCTATTTAAAAATAGAAATAATTTTAATTGATATAAATTATAAAAGTTTGAATCAAAAAATAAAATATGTTAAAAATAGTTTTGCTTATCATAATTAAAAATAGACGAACTACCTCTAATAATCATGAGTGGGGCAACAAAAATCAAATTAAAAATAAAACTATGTAATTTAATCGATTCAAATCGGTAAGTAATTATGATTACCATTAGTAAAAATATCGTTATAATATTTCTCTTAAAAATATTATATCAACATTAGACTCTAGATTTTTTCATAAGATAACCAAGCAAAGAGGAAATTGGAACAAGATCACATCTTTACTGGATATATATAGAATCGTCAAACAGAATAGAAAGACTGTATATACAAACTAATTTCCAAAGTTTGGTAGAAAGATTTAAACCATGAATTTCATGAACTATCAACCGACAGTGGAATGAAGAGTTCAATTACCAACATCAAAGTTGAACTAAGGGACATAAGGCTAAGTTTACTAATGAAATCGAGAAGAGAAAACAGACTGATGCAAATACACTGGCAGAGACTCCCTGAGCAGTTGGCCAAGGTGGGTTTGTTCCTTCTATATAGACTCTCTGCCTCCACCAACAACATGAACCTATCAGAAGAATTACACTGCTAATTCGAGGTTGTTAGGTTTATCTATGCTTCTCTTGGTAGAGGCATGACCAAGGTTGAGGGAGAGTTAGAGATGGAATATATGCTTGAAGCTAAGAACTTTGAAATCACACGGTTTTCTGACCGTCTACACTACTACGAGGTTGTGGACAAAAAAACGTCCCAACGAAACGAAGAGGCCGTAGGTAGAAGAAAATCAGCTTAGTTATTTGATGTCTCATTTTCTTTTGTATACATCTAAATGATGTTAAATAGAAATAATTTATTTTATTGTGCTATTTATTTTTATTTGATTTGGGTTTTCAATACGAAAAAGTGTTATGTTACCAAATCCTAATAGAACTAGGATTTAACCTGCACACAATCCATGATGTATGAGGGATTTATGTTTTATTAATATTTTGTGATAAATTAAATATTAAAATATTTTTAAAATTGTTATATAACTTATGTTTGTTAATTTATAGTTACGATTAAACATTTTCGATGTTGGAAAAGGTTTTTAAACCATCGTGAACTTAATCATACATCCATTTTTTATAATAATATCCGCCTCAATTCATATGGTGTAGACTAAATTAATCTGCTATAGACTAAATGATATTTTCTCTTTTAAAATATTTTTCAATGATAATCATACAATAAAAAAACAACGTATAAAGTAAGATATAGTCCAAAAAGTAAGGATTAGTTTCTTTTAATTAGTTAGATATATATCGTTTGATATATCGTTTGATAAAACCATGTCATAAAGAAAGCGAACAAAATAGCTCTCATTTAGAAATAAGACATAGATAAATCTCAACAGCACCACCTAAATGAGAGGGAAATAAATAACACAACAGTACTAAAAACAAAAATATCGTAAAGACCAATCCGCGCGTAGCGCGGACATAGTTCTAGTACTAATTAAAAGGAGCTAATGGTGGCTTTTAAAGCTATCCACCTAAGCATTTTCTAATGCATCTACAAGATGCGACATCATCCCAAACTACAAACATTTTCTAATGGTGGCTTTTAACGTATCGTTGCTCCAAGTATGTCATGAAAGTTCAGAATCTTCTCAATTGTGGCTAAGGTGAGGAGCTACCACGTAAACCCCCTGTAGGCTCTTGGTTTAGCAATCAATTATTGTTAGATTAGCACCGAAGCATGTCTTGTTTGATTGTTTGAGTCTGCTTGGAGTCTATTTGTTTTCTTATTTGCTAAACCTGAATTAGGATAATAGATGATATCACTGTTGCTTGTCTCGTATGAGGTTTGTTAGTGTATGATTTATAATTATATATGTGGATATGGATATGGAGACCTGGGTGTGGGGTACATACCTAGGTTGTTGTATCCCGGGGTCATGTGTGTGGAGGGTGCGAACAACAAGTCGATCTGTTGTTCGTAGCCCTAAGATCGATAAAGCGTCCACGACGACTGTGTGTATGGGCACTTATCCTATGTTGATGAAGCCCCTTCGGAGGGTGTGGGAGGTCACTGAATTCGCAGGATAGGACCATTGATTGCTATGCTTGGGCGCATTAGGTGCCATATTTTATGCATGTTCTAGGACTAGTCTAGCGTGGTTGTATTGCTGAGCCGGTTCTATGGACTTGCGTGTGCAGCTATCCCTACCTTGCTAAGTGATTCCCTGTCACTCACCCCTCTGTTTCCCTTCCCTTTTCAGGTGAGACTGACGAATAGTCAGATGAGTTGAATTGTTTATGGTGTTGTTTTGGGATCAATTGTTTTATTTGGTTTTAGTCTTTTAGAAATTTTATTTATTTATCGGGTTTAGACTTGGTTTATCACAATTGTTTGCTTTATTTAGATATTTTCGGTGTTAGACATTATTTATGAGATTTATGAGTTGATCCTTTATGTTTGGAGTTGCGTGTTTAGCAAGTTAGGGTCCGTAGCACGCCGTTCTCGGGAGAGGATGAGATGGGTGTTACATTTTGGTATTTGAGCGGGTTTGCCGCCCCAATTCTGACCCAAGAGGCAGTTAGGAGGTAGAGTAGACAATAAATCGGATTTTCAACAATTTACAAAAATTTTGGAACTCGGGGGGGTTTTGAAAAGAAAAAAAACACCATTATGTTCAATATTGTTCTACTTGTCATCAGTGTTTTTTGGTTCAGAGTAAAGCCTAACCATCTTGTTTCTTTTTGAAGTCTAACCGTTTTTTGTGAAGGAGGTTTCCATTGAGAAGTGCATGTCGGGAAGAGCCAAGCTTGTTGTGGTAGCCAAGTCGAGTGGTTGTATCAAAAGGTTTTGAAGGAGTCGAGCCGACTATCGATAAGTGAAGCACCCACATTGCTTTTCTTTTTATTGTTGAGTATGTAAAGAGGCATTTATGCGAGCGAAATTCATAGGGATTGTGGGAACTATTTAAGATCGGTTATTGGCTGGGGGTGGGGAACTTATACTGGTTTGGTATCGAGGCTTCGAGTAGTTCTACGAGTTTGCAAATGGGAATGGGTTGGTAACACAGAGCACATTTGTATCAAGGTCCGAAAAGATTCAGATGGCATGGATAAAATGAGCAGAGACTAACATATGGTTTTGGAAGACATGGAATTACTTGGAGGTTTAATGTCGATAACTCAAAACTGGATTTAGTTGACGGAAGCTAAGCAAAGTTAGCTTAGATGAATCACTGAGTTGCAAAGAAGATAGCCACCCTAGAGGAGTTTCTTTCAATGGTGAGGGGGCATTGGATATGTTTGGAGCTCCACCTTGCAACAAGATAGACCTTTCACCGGAGCGTCCGAACCGCCTATCAGGGTAGACACCCAAGTGACGCATGAAGCGAATAATTGTGTGGAATATGACCATTAAGGAAGATCATATATGCCGTCATAGGACCCTTCTACATATTCGGATAGTAAAAATGCATGAAGAAAAGAAAATGATAAAGTGATGTTGGATAACATGTGATGCAACAACAAGGTATGGATAACGAAATTTGATCTTGTGATGTTGTTACCCTTAATATTTTTGAGTATGACTTAAGAGGAAGGGAAGGATCCCTTTCTAGTGTCAATATTACTCAAAGGATGAGTATCAATTGGACGTCCCAATGATCCTAAGGTTACGATAATGAGATCATTGTTAGCAAGGACAAGGATGGTGCATTGTTGGACCATATAAAAAAAAACATTATCGAAGCACATTTTTCGACCAGTCCCACGCAGCGAAACGTGGTGGGCTCAACCCACAAGGACAGTTTTAGGAAAGCACTACACATATTTCATGGGTAAAGGAAGTATAAAAGAACAACATAAGCATGGCATATTAGAATCCACCGGATGTGGAGAGCAATAAAGGTCAGAGTTATAATTTTTCAATAGATTGCCGAATAAGGATGTCTGCTAGACAATTAGCAGAGAAAAAGATCTGTTGGTGCTTAGATCACATCAGAGCCGACCTAAATGATTGTCAAGAAAGGATAATGCGCCAACCAATGGATAAGGACCATCAGTTTTGACAGTGGAACAAGCCAAATGACTGTGTCAGCAGAGATATAGAAGGAACCATACAAAATGACATAAGAAAAATGATACAAGTGACGAAGAACTATAGTGGAAACTAAGATCAGTTGCCAACAGAACGACATCTACAAATGGAAAGATACCAAGCAAGAGGTATGATGTACTCATGCATATATAGTGCAAGGCAAAGGAACGCCTCACGACAATAGGGGCTTAAGGACAAAACCTTAACTTTGGTATAAGACAACAGTCAGGAAATTTAAGTGATAGTGGACGGTCTAACGCAACAAGTGTAAGAAAAAATGAAATGCAAGGATGAATTTTCTATTGAATCAAGTCGGTGGAGAGAGGAGGACACTTCGAGGCTTGGAAGGAAACCAAGTGTGGGAGAAGTTGAACCGCGAATTCGAGGATGAATTCAATTTAAGTGGGGGAGAATTGTAAGGATCGTGTTTTAAAAACCGGTTCGGTTTTGTCTTTATTATTAAACCAGAGTTAACAAAGTCCTAATCCTATTTTAAACTCTATCCTAATCCTACTAATTCCCAAGCCATCATCATTAGTCACGTGAAAACAAAAAAAATCAGACAGGAAGATAAGAAAGTTGAGAGTTAGAGAGAGATTGGAGACAAAGAAAGCTATCTTGGAGATGAAACAATTGCAGTTTCTAGGTAGACAACAAAGAGCAGTTATGGGAGATAAGGTGACCGACAAAGTAAATCTATTCTGATCGACGCCAAATTTTGACAGGTATTTCTGCAGAACAAATTTGGGATCAGTCTGGAGAAAAGTCACGAACCGTTAATTAAACCAGTGAATCGGGACGTGGAGCTTTCTGGTATTGCTGCAGTCCGCATCTGCAACCAGCCTAAAAGAAAAGGATGTTTGGATGGTCAAACGACATATGATCGGAGTAAAATTGGTGCTCACAACTAGAGGATTCAAAGGGCTTCATTCTGACCGGAGGGATCGTTCTGTTAACGTGTCTTAGCTCCAAGTACCTCAAGAAAGTTCAGAATCTTCTCAATTGTGGCTAAGGTGAGGAGCTACCGTGTATACCCCCTGTAGGCTCTTGGTTTAGCAATCAATTATCGTTAGATTAGCACTGAAACATGTCTTGTTTGATTGTTTGAGTCTGCTTGGAGTCTATTTGTTTTCTTATTTGATAAACTTGACTTAGGATATTATATGATATCACTGTTGCTTGTCTCGTCTGATGTTTCCTAGTGTGTGATTTATAATTATATATGTGGATATGGATGTGGAGACATGGGTCAGAGTTGGGCTACTGTATCCCGGGGTCATGTGTGCGGAGGGTGCAAGCAACAAGTCGGTATGTTGTTCGTAGCCCTAAGATCGATAAAGCCTCCACGATGGCGGTGTGTATGGGAACTTATCCTATGTTGTTGAAGCCTCTTCAGAGGGTGTGGGTGATCACTGGATTCGCAGCATAGGACCATTGATTGCTATGTATGGGCGCATTAGGTGCCATGTTTGCTGCATGTTCTAGGACTAGTCTAGCGTGGTTGTATTGTTGAGTCGGGTCTACGGACTTGCGTGTGCAGCTATCCCTACCTTGCTAAGTGATTCCCCTGTCACTCACCCCTCTGTTTCCCTTCCCTTTTCAGGTGAGATTGATAAATAGTCTCATAAGCTAGATGGTTTCTGTTGTTGTTTTTGTAAGAATCATTAGGTGGGGTCAAATATGTTAAGGATTAAATGTGTTAGGGCCATTAATTCAATAACCTATTTTTTAGTGGTCACTTTGTGAAAAAAGAAAATTTATGGCATAAGTGTAATGAAATATTAATATGTGGATACCTTTGGCAATTTCTAGTTTGATGAGGGGCCGAACTAGAAATTGATTCTCTATAAATAGAGGGTTATGGTCCCCAAAACAACCCTAACAGAAAATACAGAAACTCTCTGCATCCCCATCAATAGAGATTTAAAGTCATCCAGGGTTTGCTTTGGAAGATCCATTCCCTATTCTTTCAGATCCCTAAGCATGGATTCATCAGGTACGCTTCTGCTCTAGTTCTTATTAATCAGAAACTGATATGGATCATGGTTTATAGATTGAATAAATCTAACAAGTGGTATCAGGGCCACCATATCCAGTTTCTGTTTTGATATAAGGTTTTATGATTATTTTTTGAATTTATTTGTTAAAATTCAGATTTAATTTTGTGAAAAATTTTGATTGTTGAATCTGATTTTTTCTCTAAGATCTATGCTTAAATTCTGTGTTCTGGGATCTGTAATTTTCGTTTTGGATTAGATCTATAAATTTGCATGTTTAGATCTAGTATTTGGTTGATAATTCTAGACATAAAACATATTAAAATTTTAGATCTAAAATAATGTTTTTTTTGAAAATAATCCGATTTAAAAATAATTTACTCATCTGGTATTTATTTTCGAAACTATGAGATATTTTTTGAAAATTTTGAGTAAATTTTGGGATTAAACTATGAGATTATTTTTTCATCAGCTGCTTGTGCGGGTAGTCTCATAATTTAGTGTTTCCATGAAACCATCTTCTTAAGTTAAAGAATACAACATAATTATTGGGCTTGTTTTTTTGTTTCTCGTTTCGGCCCAATTTAAGCTTTATTATTAAAAAAAAAGTTGGGCCGCGAGGCCCTTATAAAAAGGAAAGGGTGGTGCCGGTCAAAGACTTCCCTCTGTTGTTGACCGGATTCAAACCTGGGAGTGGTTCGACTACGGGAACTCTCCTCTCTTACCTTCAACCATTCTGCCACCGTAACACTTCTTGCTTATAAATTCCTCAGACATATCTTTATATGTCTATGCAAGAATATAGTTTTTGTTTGAAATCAATAAATAAGTTTGATTGTACAAAGTTTAATATTAGAAGTGGATAATTAAGTCAAGATGTCGGGCCAAAGGAAGACCTCTCTTGAGGATATTTTTCCATGAAATATATTAAATGATGTATGTATGTAAATTTATGCAGATACAATTCGGCCCAAAGGAAGATTTGTATTTGACAAAATTTCCATGTATACGTGTGTGTATTTTCACGCGAATATTAAATCGGCCCAAAGGAAGGTTTAATATTTAGCCGAAGTACACATACAACTATGGTGGTAAACATGTGACAATTATATGGCATGTGAATGATAAATCGGCCCAAAGGAAAGTTTATTATTTATCATGAATTATTGTCAATGTTTGATCATTACAACAAGAGTACCACTAGTAATTAATATTACTGTCCAAAGACTTGATATTAATGTACACTTGGTATCTTGGATGGGATATGTACAATTGTTTGATATTTATTATTGATTTTCTTCGGTTAGTGAGCTATTAATTATGTTTTGTTCTCTCTTTTCAGCAAATGTTGCTTCTCTATCTGCCAACTTAGGATCAATTCCAAAACTTATGGGTTCTAACTTTACTGAATGGAAAAGTAAAGTTAAGATTTTTCTTGGGTGTATAAATCTTGACCTTACACTAAGGATGGAAAAACCTGCTTCTCCTACGGATACCAGCACTGTTGAGTATAAGGCTGTTTATGAGAAGTGGAAGCGTTCCAATTGCATTGGTCTTATGATCATTAAGGACACCATTCCAGAAACCTTCAGATGTGGTGAAGAGATCAATGATCTCAAATAGTTCCTTGCTGAGACGGATTTGCGCTTAGCAAAAAGCGATAAGGCGGAAATAAGCATGCTTTTGCACCGCTTTAGTACGATGAGGTATCACGACAATGGAAACATAAGGGAGTACATTTTGGAAATGTCCAACATTCTTTCAAAGCTCAAGACACTTAAGACTGAGCTTCCAGGTTAAGTGCTCATCTTCTTTGTCTTGAACTCTCTTCCTCTTCAGTTCAATCAATTGAAATCTAGTTATAACACAAAGAAGGAGCAGTGGTCTCTTAATGAGCTCATTGCATATTGTGTGTAAGAGGAAGATATAATGAAGCAAGAAAGGACTGAAAGTGCTCATTTGGCTTACACCTCTAAGGGCCAGGGCAAAAAAAGGAAACTCGAGCCTGTTAAGAATGATGCTTCTAAGGGTTCCACCCAAAAGAAATAGGATAAGGTTGAGAATACCTGTTTCTTTTGCAGGAAGGGTGGACACATGAAGAAGGACTACCAAAAGTACCACACTTGGCGTGCTAAAAAAGGTATGTTCCTTTCTTTGTTCTGTTCAGAAATGAACTTAGTTGAAGTGCCTCGAAACACTTGATGGTTAGACTCTGCTGCTACTACTAACATGAGTGTTTCACTTCAGGGTTGCCTGAGCTACCGAAACCCAATTGATGCTGAGAGACCCATTCATGTGCCTAATGGGATTCCGGTGCATGTGGAAGCAGTCATGCATTTTATATGGTTTTTTGTACTGGTTATTTTTTGATTTAAAAGACACTTTGGTTGTACCGTCTTTAAGATGAAATTTGGTTTCCGGTTCTTATTTAGACAAATCTGGTTATTCTTGTCCAACTGGGCATGGAAAAGTTGCTTTGTCTTTAGATTCAGTTTTTATTGGAACCGGTAAACTTTTGGATGATCACAATCTTTATATGCTTGACACTTTACTTTAAACTCTAATAAGGAAATTTTAAGTGTTGAATCAAGAGGCACTAAACGTAAGTTTGAAAATGCAAATTGAGGAACTCTGTGGCATAAACGCCTATGTCACATCTCTAGGAATAGAGTTGAGCGACTTGTGTCAGATGGTATATTGAGTTCTGTTGACTTCACCAATTGTGATGTCTGTGTAGATTGCATTAAAGGAAAAACAGACCAAACATACGAAATTAGGTGCATATAGAGCTACGGAAGTCCTTGAGTTGATACATACAGATATTTGTTGGTCGTTTCCTACTCCATCTTGGAATGGTCAACAATACTTCATATCATTCATTGACGATTACTCTAGATATGCATACTTATTTTTTATTCATGAAAAATCGAAGTCTCTGGACGTGTTCAAGAAGTTTAAGGCTGAGGTTGAGAACCAACTTGACCGAAGGATAAAGTCTGTTAGATTTAATAGTGGTGGTGAATACTATGGTAGATATGATGGTTCAGGTGAACAACCTCCAGGACCATTTGCCAGATACCTAGAGAAATGCGGAATTGTGCCTCAGTATACTATGCTTGGGTCTCCCAGTATGAATGGTGTTTCTGAGAGAAGGAATCGTACTCTTAAGGACATGGTGAGGAGTATGATTAGTCATTATACCTTACCTGAATCACTCTGGGGAGAGGCACTTAAGACTGTAGTTTACATTCTTAATAGGGTACCAACTAAAGAAACTGTTAAAACCCCTTATGAGCTTTGGACTGGCTCATAAGGCTATGGGGATGTCTAGCTAAGGCTAGGCCTTATAAGCAATATGAAAGGAAATTGGACTCAAGAACTATTAGTAGTTACTTTATTGGTTATTTTGAGCGATCTCGGGGCTACAAGTTCTATGATCCCACGCAAACGAATATTTTTGAGACGGGAACAGCTACGTTCTTTGAGGATGTTGAGTTTGGGGGGGGGGAGAAATGAAGTGAGGGATATCATCTTTGAGGAAGAATTGGTTCTGGTTTCTATACTGAAGTTATTCCTCAGGTTGATACTGAAGTTATTCCTCCAACTCAGGAAGTCGATGATATCGATCATGGTCAAACTCAAAATCCTCAGGAACTAGTGCAACAAGATTGAGTTGCTTTAAGGCGGTCCACTAGAGTAAGGAAAAATGCTATTCTGAATGATTACATAGTATTTTTAATGGAACATGAGGAAAATCAAACTCTTATGGAAGATGATCCTGTTAACTTTCCGTCAGGCTATGAGTAGTTCCATCTCAGATAAGTGGATTGAAGCAGCGAATGAGGAGTATCAGTCGATGCTAGAAAATCAGGTTTGGGACATCGTTCAATTACCAGAAGGAAAGAAACCTATTGGTTGCAAATGGATATTTAAGACCAAGAGAGATTCGTATGGTAATGTCGAACGATATAAGGCTCATCTAATAGCTAAAGGCTATACTCAGAAAGAGGGAATTGGCTATAAAGAAACCTTCTCTCCAGTTTCATCGAATGATTCTTTTAGGACAGTCATGGCCCTTGTTGCACAATATGATTTGGAGCTTCATCAGATGGATGTCAAAACGGCATTTCTCAATGGAGACATTGATGAAAAAATTTATATGGAGCAACCTGAAAACTTTGTCTTAGGTGATGGAAAGAATATGGTTTGCAAATTAAAGAAATCCATCTATGGGCTCAAACAGGCTTCTCGTCAATGGTACCACAAATTTCATAAAGTTATCATTTCCTTTGGCTTTGAGGTGAATTTGGTTGAGGATTGTGTGTATCAAAAGTTTAGTGGGAGCAAGTGTATTTTCCTGGTTTTATATGTCGATGACATACTATTGGCCACTAACGATATGAGCATGCTGGTTGAAACCCAGAGATTTCTTAAGGAAAATTTTGAGATGAAAGATCTTGGTGAAGTATCTTTTGTCTTAGGACTCGAGATTCATCGAGATCGTTCTCGAGGAATTCTTGGATTATCACAAAAGAGCTATATCGATAAAGTACTTAAAAAATTTGGCATCCAGGATTGCAAACCAGATGATACCCCAATAGCTAAGGGAGAAAAATTTATCTTAGTCAGTGCCCTAAAGGAAATTTGAAAATTCAGGAGATGCAAAAGATCCCTTATGCTTTGGTAATAGGGAGTCTAATGTATGCTCAAGTTTGTACGCGTCCACATATTGCGTACATAGTTGGATTTTTGGGCAGATACTTAAGCAATCCAGGTGTAGACCATTGAAAAGCAGCTAAAAGGATCCTAAGGTACTTACAGAGAACAAAAGACTATATGCTCACATATCAGAGATCAGATAATTTGGAGATCATTGGGTATTCTGATTCTGATTTTGCTGGATGCCAAGATAGTAGAAAATCTACATTGGATATGTCTTTCTGTTGGCTGGTGGAGCTATTTCCTGGCGTAGTGCAAAACAGTCACTCGTAGCTTCCACCACCATGGTAGCAGAATTGATAGCAGTTTATGAGGCATCCAATCAGGGAATTTGGCTTTAAAACTTTGTCAGAGGGCTGCGAATTCTGGAAGGAATTGAAAGACCACTAAAGTTATACTGTGA
>OVAN01006315.1:0-21544 GCA_900406275.1 Anastatica hierochuntica
TTTTTGCGGGTCGGGTACGGGTAGTAAAAATCTATTACCCGTAAGGGTCGGATCGGATAGCGGGTACACTAAAAATCAAGGGTACCCGACCTGTGCCCACCCCTAGGTCTCATACCCACTTACTTCAACTGTTCCCTCACTTCCTCTGATTCTCTTTAGAAAATTAACAAACAAAGCAAGCGAATTCTCCTCACATAGCTTCTTCAAGCACGCTTGCAGAGCTGTATTAGTGGACAACAAAATTGGTGGTGTTTTGTTGTCTGTTGGCAAATCCATGTTGCTACGTGGCTAATAGCTAAGTGTAACACTTTCCACCGAAGTTCTAGTCAGACCAAACTCCACACAGACATCATTGTATAGTTCATCCAAACTGAATGAATCTTTTATCAAAACTGCTTTAGAAAATAAATCTTTGTGTACAACGAAACTCCAAGACCCATTATTGCATCAAACCCACTCGCCAAACATAACCATAAAGACTCCATCCATCATTCTGCCTACGGTGTTTGAAGGAAAAAAATGTCAACGCATACTCTACAAACAACCACCACAAAAGTACATCACTTACTCACCTTCGGAACTAGAAGTTGGTATCCCAAAACTCAGTCTGCTACCTTTATTTGTGTTCTTCATGTAATAAAAGATTGAGTATCTATCCTAAAATCTCACCTCTAAAATCAAATTATAAGCAAACAAAAAATTAATAAAAAAGGTAATTAAACCTACAAAATATCATAGCCATCCATTCATTATCATCTGATATAAATTGGACAATCGAGATGGTAGATTGTGCTGAATTAAAGAGAACCACAAGATTTTTCCCCCCAAAAACACAACACCTAATGAAAGCGTAACCTTCTTCGTAAGTTTTTTACATCGACTAGTGTGTAGTTAGTTGTCAACTATAAGTCCAATTCTGTTTTGGAGTGCAAATGGGATATTTATAAAAATTCGTACAAGAAAAAGTGGACCGAGAATAAAGAGTGCACCGAGAATAATGAGTAGGGTCCACTTGAACGTAATTTTTTCATTAAAATAAATATGTTTAGAAATGTTCATTTGTCTCGTCAACAAAATTAGCAATACATGAGATGAGGCATCCATATCGAATTTACATATATATATATATATATATTAACTAATTAACTTGGTAGTGATTGTCTTCTCTGATTTACACCAAATAAATAGTTGAGGTCCAAGTCATTTTCCAACCCCAGACTATTTTAATCACCGTAAACAATGTTTTACAAGTTAAACAAATTTGGAACTTTCTAACACATATATACATCTATCTCCAGAACAACCATCGATAATACGTATAACTTTGTTCGGTTTTCATTTTTTACATTTTTTATAAAATAGAAGTTTAAAAATATAATAGGCAAATAAAATAAAAATATTATAATAGCTACTAAAAGGCCCACAAAAAATAAAAAAAATGTCATTTAGGAACACCGAATTTTAAAAATTAAAGTGCTAAGTAAACATGATCTTAGACCAACATATCGAAAGCTCCATGAAAGAAGTAAAAAAATCCGACGAAACCAAGGGCACAAACTCTGTTTTTCCAGCTCTATTATAATCTTTCGACTACAATTTTGAATATAAACCAACTAAAACTGGCGATATTTGACTACATGAATCTAGCAGATATTGACCACACTCCTCATTAGCATAAACTTAGTAAAAACTGATAGACATTGTAGGCACGAACTCAAAAACTCCTACCTTTTAATACAATATTTATCCGTTTTGAAATAAATACATGAGCTTATACATATTTGTTTGTTGGTTTTTTCAAAAAAAATCGTACAGTGGAACCATTGGGGACTCTTATCATTTAACAAAAAAATCTCATAAATAAAAATGGTAACATAAAAAAATAACAACAAAAATATCGTAAACAACATAAAATTTAATTACCTCAATCTCTATATTACTAATTTGAGATTACATTTAACCGAATAACCTTTAAATTTTAAAGAATTAAAATGTTATTGTAAATATCTCTTTAATAGAGAAAGGTTTGTGGTCTGATGGTAAGGAGACGGGACCTGGTGGCAGACACCATCAGGGTTTGATCCACCTGCTACGCAGAAACTAAGTCACATTGTTCCTTCTCACCCACACGGATATGGGTTTTTGCTTTCGGTCCATTTGAATATCCAGTGAAGGAATCTATCCGTAGGCTGGCCTCACACCCAGGGGATTAGGTCTAGTTCATCATTGATCTGGGTTTAACCTTTTAAAAAAAATTTCTTTAATAAAGGAATATAAAATCTTGCTAAGGATAAATAGATTGTGTTAGACATGACTTAATTTTTGTACCCGACATAAAAGATCTCTTTCCAATACGCGTAGATCTCTTCATAATCTGATTTTTGATTAAAACAGAAGCACAACAACATTGTCTACAGTGTGATATTATCAATTTTTGACTTTTATACTAATATTAATTATGCATCCTAATATGTCATGTAACAACTTGATTATTCAATCCATTAATTTAACTAATTAATTTAATTAATTAGTGAATGATTATCTTTCAATTTTTAAATTTTCTAAACTTAAATTCACTAGTTAACAATTACAAAAATGACAGTTTTTGAAATAATTCAATATGCAAAATATTTAATGTTTTCAAAAACCCAAACGGGTAATTTTTTGGATTATGACTTGATGTGGTATGTGCGGGTTCAACCAGTTTAAATGATATTTTTACAAATAAAATTATAATTGAGAAATCTATTATTTAAAAATAATATTGTAGTTGAAAATAAATATATTATCTTAAATATTAAACAAAATAGTTAAAATTATAATATTTTAAAAATTAAAAGTCTAATTTTGCCCAAAAACTATTATTAATAAAAAAAATTAAATTTCATGTTTAAGGTTGAATCCTATTTGAATTCAGTTCAACAGTTCGTCGGTTTTCGGTTTTTTACCGGATTAATCCGGTCTTTTAATCGCTATAATTTTCTTTGGGTTTATTATTGATCCAACTCAGCTATATTTTCGGTTTACGGTCGAATCTGGTGTGTCCCGGACCGGTCCGGTTTTAAAAAGATTTCATATCACTCATAGAAAATATTAAAATATAACTACAAGTGAATTAAAATTATTAGAACTTTTAATATAAAGAATCATTATGTATTTATGAAATTCTTTATATGAGTACTACAATAATAAACTCGACAACGATAATAAAAATAAATTGAATTTATATTCGTATCATTGTTTACCCTGTGACATAAATATATGGTATAAGAAACTATTTTTTATTTGGACATTGACAACCAATATCGTTAATATATTTCGGTAATGAAAGTATTGTTTTTTACTATAGTTTATGTATAATAAAAACACATATAATCTTTAAATCTCTTTTTGTATTATATTATATCAAAAAACTAATCCCGCGCTTTTAAAACGCGGATCAAATCTAGTATAAATATTGAAACGAAATCTCTTATACATTAATTAAGAAGTAAGTTTGCCACATGTCATCACCACAATTGTTTTAAACAAAAAATTATGATGTAGCAATTTAAGGTAATTTGATTGGTTTTAAATTAATTTGATTGCAACTAAAAAAATTTGACATGAAAACCTAAATTCTTTGAATAAAATTAGTTGTTGCCAAAAAAATTTAGTAGTTAGATCTCAAAAGTGTATCATCTACTTATTTAATTAAACAAATTATAAAACTAGAACTAATAATATAACAAATAGTTGAATAAAATATAATTGTTGTCAAATAGTTAAATAAAATATACTAAAACTGAAGTGAGTTCGTCATATATTTTCAGCATGATAAGTTTCAACAAAAAATATATCATGACACTTTTATGAAATTTTATGAAATTTGGTTGGTTATAACAATAATTATATTTTTAATATTCAATTTAATAATCCCTAGATATAATTGTGACTTANGAATAGTCCCTAGATATAATTGTGACTTAACTTGACACATATCTTCATCAAATTAGCTTTCAACCAAAAAAATTATAGAGAATAATGATGTTTACCACGAAAATACGTCAGTAAATTTAATCTGTACGTTAGTTGAGGATTCAGTTCATCATATAATAAATTTTTATCTAAAAAATTTGTGACATTGTTTCTATTTGATGCATATTATACGCCACATATATAATTTGTGACATTGTTTCGAAATTATTAACATTTTGAAGATAATTTATCCGCGCATTGCGCGGAGANGTCTAGTGATACAATATATTTGAAGTCGTTATATACGCAAATAATTTAATATTTTAAATCTTTTTAAATTTACAACTGTAAATATATCACATAATCAAATATATGCAGACAATAGCATTATATTCTTTGGTCATCTTAAAAACTTATGGGTGGCCGCTGTGCGGTTAAGGTTTAGGGATGAAGACGGTGCCTTTCACAAGAACTATCCTACCGCAGGTGTGCTGAGAGCCTTTACTCTTGGATTCTGAAGGTCTCTTTCTCTTGAGAGGTGAGGTGGAGCCTTTGCTCTGTTTTCTCCATTTAATCGAGATTTTCCGGTGGAGATCTTCAGGTTTTCTTCATTTCGTTTAGCTTACGGTCCGATGATTCATCACGCTGTTTCTCTGCTATGGTTTAGCCTGGTTGGCTTTGATCGGAAACTCTATTTGTTGATATATCCTCATTGACCTATCGAAAACTGTGATTAAAATTTAAAATTTGTCATTAGTGCATTTTAAAATTTTAACTAATTAGATAATTAATTTTTGTTAGTATAATTTCATTTAAAAGCGTAAAAATATAATATATAATTTTCTTGGGTAAAAATTAAAAACATATCAAAGTTAAGGCTTACTTTGTAAATAAAAAAGTTTTACTCTAAAAATAGAGGAAATGAATAGTGTTACTCTATATTTGAAGTAACACTATTCATTTCTCTACTTTTAGAGTAAAATATAGAGTACCATTGGAACTCATTTTACTTCAAATATAGAGTTTAGAGTTGAAAATAGAGTACCATTGGAGATGCTCTTAGTGCTTTGGAGATCTCGATGTACATTTCTCAGCCAGTGATCCACTGTCTCCTTTTACGGATGCTTTTTCTCTTTGGATTGTAGCAGCAATCATCATAACTCAATAAATCTTATGTCTATGGTAATGACTCTCTCGACGGATAAGAGCAGAGGGAAGCGAGTGATGGCTTTTGAAGATGATGAGGAGCTAATTATGATTCCTCGCCATGATACACAGACCTTATTCAAGAATGCGGTTTGACACTCATAGGACGAGTCCTTAATCCAAAGAAGCAAAATATCAATAAGCTTATAGCTTACATTCCATAACAATGAGGATTGGAAGGAAAGATCACAAAGAGCAACTTAGGGAATGATTGCTTCACAAAGAGCAACTTAGGGAATGATTGCTTCTTCTTTAATTTTGATTCCGAGGAAGAGTTAAAAGTAGTTCTAAAAAAAGAACCATTCCACTACAACTACTGGATGTTCGCTCTTGTGCGATGGGAGCCGGTGGTTCATGACAATTATCCATGGGAGATAAATTTTTGGGTGGAGTTAATGGGGTAGTGATACAATTTTGGTTGAAAGCAACTATGTCAAGTATCGGTGCAAAGCTCGGTAAGGTATATGAAGTTAATGAGATGGACACTCGTCTTTACGTCACCATGGATTCTCGTCGACCCTTTTGGTTTACTCGGAATTTAATTGACGACAAGGGGGAAACAATTGATGTATTCGTATTTTATAGGATTTTATTTTAGTTTTATTCGAGATATATGGTATTTTAGTATGTATTCGGTTCTCTTTGGAGTGGTTTTGTGTTCTTTAGTGTTTTTACAGGTAATGAGCTTGATTGTACGGAAAGATCACATTTTGAACGGATTTTAAGCATCGAAAGAAGCGTTATTGAAGAGGTGAAACGTCCTCGCAGAATGACAGGAATCGATCAATCTCGGTCGATCCTTGTCACGATTCGCAGACCAAGTTTTTAAGAACCGAACCGAGATTTCGAGAATCAATTACATCATTAATACCTAAACTCGTATTTTATCTTTCATTATGTTATTTTTCTGCGTTTTTGACAAGAGAGAGAGAGAGAGAGAGAGTTTTGTAATCTAAGGGAGACAGATCTAAACATGTACTTTGTTTTGGAGAAGATTTTTGAACCCTTTTACTCTTTCAATTGCAATTACATCATGTTTTCTTTTGATTTCTTCTGTGATTGTTCATTGGTTGTGAGTGAGTAGTTTTCTAGTTGGATTTAGGGTTTATCATAGGGGATTTCATGAATATGTGATTGTTAGTTTGTTAGATCGGGGAATTATCAATTAATCTTCACTTATCTTTGTGTTTAATGCTTGAATTGGTTTGATCACCTACTTCATGTACTTAGGATATTTATGCACCGAAAGTGTTTGATGAAATTCCTTAAAGAAGGATAAGTGAGCAAATTGTCTTAGACCAACGGTAGTTGACGTGTAAGAAATTTGTGAACAAATTAATGCTATTAGAATGCATGTTCAGGATTCAAAACTTAACGAAAGTTAGTGTCTAGGATCTTTAAACATAGGTAGTTGACGCTACGGAAGTAGGTTTACTATAACTTTTTGAATTGAGTTCAAGATGGTCCTTAAAAGTTTCCCAGATAAAAAACCTATAATTCTGATGAAATGATCTTCCTGAGAACACCTAATGCCCAACGTTTTTCTCTGATTGATTTACACCTGCGTGTTTTGTTGCTTTCTCTGCTCCTTTTGAATTTTAACATCGTCATTCAACTCTTCTTTGTCGCTTTAGCCATCGTTTGATATGAAAGTTTTTAACCTTTGGTCTATGTGGATTCAATCCCGAACCACTACAACGTACGCATTTGTACGCTTGCAGTGTTTTCTCGAGCGAAAACCTGAGCTACCAAATTTTCTGGCACCGTTGCCAGGGACCAATAGATCGTCTTAGAACATAGGATCATTGCGTGCCTAAGGCATTTACTTTATTTTGTTTAATCTCTTCTTTTTCTTCTTTGTTTTTGTGCTTTCATGTGCATGAACATACCTCATAATAGAAGCCAAGGAAAAGTGGATCTTCTTGAATTTGAGCAAGAACTTGGACGTCTAGAGAGACAGAAGAAGAAGGAGAAGCTACTTGAGGGTATTCCAGAGTCTGACTTCGAAGACATCACGGGTGACAACATGGGTAACCTTCAGATCCGAAACAATCCTCTTTCCCCTAGAGCTCTTCCAGGAATTGATCCACCTGCTGAAGGTGGTGCTAATGCTGGTATTCAGCAGATCGGCCAGCAAAATGTTGCACCTGTGGGGCAACAAGGCGCAAATCAACCTCAACAGAGGGTGACTTTGGTGTAATATGACACTCCAGAGGCTTTCTATGTGAATCGTGTTGGGCTTCGTTCACCTCTCATTGAGAGGAGAGACTTTGAGATCAAGACTGGTCTCATTAACTTGGTGCAGCAAAATCAGTTTCATGGGTTGCCATCCGAGAACCCTAGGCACCACTTGGATAAATTTGAAGCCATCTGCAATACTAGTCAGCACAATGGGGTACCTGCTGAAGCTCTAAAATGCAGGTTATTCACCTTCTCATTGAATGACAAGGCTATGAGATGGTACAACAGTTTAGAACTGAATTCTTTGACTACTTGGGAAGCGATTAAGGCAGCCTTTTTGGGGCATTTCTTTACGAAGTCGCGATCTATGTCTCTTAGAAACAAGATCGCTGAATTTCATCAATTGGGTGCTGAGATTTTCCATGCACCCTGGGATAGATTCAAGGAGTATACCAATGATTGTCCACATCATGGTTTCACATATTGGAATCTCCTTAACATTTTCTACAATGGAGTTGAGGAGAAATATCATAATGCTATGGACAGTGCAAGCAATGGTGATTTCATGACCAAGACTATAGAAGAAGCTTACATGCTGGTGAATAATATGGCGAATAACCAAGCTAATCGCAGATCTGAATTTGATCGAGGTAGAGGAAGTGTAGCAACAGATGAAAAGAGAATTGATGATCTGCAATCAAAGCTTGATGAGCTGGTGAGAAGATATCATAAAGGAGTACACTTTGTTAGGGAAATAATGATGCACTTGTGTTCCAAGAGAAAAAATTGGGACAACTGTATCAAGAGTTCATGTCTGAAGAGCTGAATGGTATCAGGCAGAGGCGAATTACATTAGAGGTCAAGGAAACTTTGGAAACAGAGGTTTCAATCAACAGAACAAATTCCAGAACAAGCCATACAAACAAAATCAAAGTGTATTCAATTCTGGATATCAGAACATGAATCATAATCAGAACGGCGGTTTTGGGAACAATGGCTATCAACATAAGCAACAATATGGTTCAATAGGTTTCAAGAACAATTACCAGTCAAGTAATTGACAATATGAAGGTCGAGATATTGAGTACTCGTATGGGAAGGTCGAGATATTGAGTACTCATATGAAATTATTGGAAACACAGGTTGCGCAGACATCTGCGAGCAACAGAGCCCCTTCGGACGTTATTACAGGCAAGCTAGAGAAGAATTCATCCAAAACAGAAGGGCAAGGATGGATCGATCCCTGCCCTAGGATTGATCGATCCTTAACAAATTATGCCTCAAACCAGAAGGACAGGGATCGATCGATCCTTGCACCAGGATCGATCGATCCATGTCATGGCGTGAATGCATCTGATTTTAGTGATAAAACTAAGCCACTGGAGGTTGAGGAAGACTGTGTACCACCCCCGCTTTATGTTCCTAAACCTCCATATCCGTCAAGACCCCGTCAAAAGATCAAGAAATGCGAGTACGAGAAGCTAAAGAATCTAGTCGATAAGTTACATGTACGATTGCCTTTCGTAGAGGCAGTTAAGATGGTACCTTCTCTTAAGAGGTACATGAAGGGAATTCTTTTAAATAGAATGACCTTAGAACAAATTACATCAATGCTTACTGCGGAGTATAGCGCAGTTCTATAGAATATCGCACTGGAGAAACGCAAGGATCCATGTCCTTTTAAACTATCTTGCAGGATTAGATCGCTTACTTTTGAGTGATGTCTCTACGATTTGAGGTCAGGAGTCAGTGTAATGCCATTGTCAGTATCTCAGCGGTTGAATCTGACAAACTACAAGCCTACAAGAATGTCATTGGTACTTTCAAATAAATCTATTCGAAGACCAGTGGGTATTCTAGACAACATTTTCGTTGGAGTTGGAGAGGGATATGTGTTTACAGATTTCGTAGTCTTGGAACTTGAAGAAGAACCCAAAGATCCTATTATCTTGGGAAGATCGTTCTTATCCACTATCAGAGCTATGATTGATGTGCAGAATAGTCAGATAGATCTCCGTCTTGGGAAGTTGACTATGAAGTTCAACATTGAGAAATCCATGAAAAAACTTACCATTAATGGTCATGCGTTTTAGGTTGATACACTTGCTAATGTGATTGAAGACTCTACTGAAGAGCTGTACACTGAGGACCTAGTACGAGTTGCTCTGACTCATATTGAAGGTGAATATGGGTTTCTGAATGAGGATACATCTGAGGTTGTCGCGTTGCTGGTCGCGGCACCAACAATACAGAAACATGTCGCATACATCAAGCTCAAAGAGCCATCTCCTGCGACATCTTCCTCCTTAGTTGCGAGCTCAGATGCTGATTAGAGCAAGCTGAAAGCTCCAAGAATCAAACCCAAGCCACTACCTGCAGGACTAAGGTACATTTTCTTAGGTCCTAACTCTACATACCCCGTGATTGTCAATGCTAATTTGAACAATGCTGAGACTGCCTTACTTCTTTCAAGTTGAGGAAGTACAGAAAAGCATTGGAATATTGTTTAGATGATATCACATGTATTTCTCCAGATCTTCGCATGTATACGATCCACTTGGAGGATGAATACAAGACTTTTATCGAACACTAAAGGAGACTAAATCCTAAGTTGATGGAAGTCGTCAAGGAGATTTTGAAACTTTTGGGTGCAGGTGTGATTTATCCCAACTCTGACAGTACATGGGTAATTCTGGTACGCGTGGTACCAAAGAAAGGTGGGATCACTGTCATCACCAATGAGAAGAGCGAGCTCATTCCCACCAGAATTATCACTGGCCACACGATGTGCATTGACTATATGAAGTTGAACTCAGCCATGAGGAAGGATCATTTTCCACTTCTTTTTATTGATCAAATGCTTGAAAGAATTTCCAATCATCCTTACTATTGTTTTCTTGATGGCTATTCAGGTTTCTTTCAAATTCCTATCCACTTGGCGAACCAGGAGAAGACCACATTCACGTGTCCTTATGGGACATATGCTTACCGGAGGATGCATTCGGACTATGCAATACACCTGCGACTTTCCAACGTTGCATGATGTCTATCTTGACAGGATTGATCGAAGATATCATGGAAGTCTTCATTGATGATTTTTTTTGTATATGGTTCTTCGTTTACTAACTGTTTGTCTAACCTTTGCAGGGTTTTAGAAAAATGTGAAGGAGAAACATTTAGTTTTGAATTGGGAAAAGTGTCATTTTATGGTGCAGGATAGAATTGTACTTGGCCACAGAATCTTAGAGAGGGGTATCGAAGTTGCCAGAGCCAAGGTAGAGGTGATGACGAGTCTGCAACCTCCTACATCTATTAAGGATATTCGCAGCTTCCTAGGACACGCAGGATTCTACAGACGGTTTATCAAGGATTTCTCGAAGATAGCCAGACCTCTGACTCGATTACTCTGTAAGGATGTCAAATTCAATTTTGATATTGATTGTTTGTTATCCTTTCAAACAATCAAGGAGGCACTAGGCAACGCTCCAATTGTGCAGCCACCAGATTGGGATTTATCTTTTGAGATAATTTGTGACGCCAGTGACTACATAATAGGAGAAGTGTTGGGTCAGAGAAAGGATAAGAAGTTCCATGTGATTTACTATGCAAGAAGAACACTTGATAACACTCATATCAAGTATGCAACTACAGAAAATGAGCTATTGGTTGTGGTTTATGCATTCAAGAAGTTCACACAATATTTGGTGGGATCCAAAGCCATTTTTCATACCGATCATGAAACTTTGAGGTATATTATGTCAAAAAGATGCTAAACCGAGACTATTGAGATGGATATTGCTATTAGAGGAATTTGATATGGAAATTTTTGATAAACGAGGCATCGAGAATGGTGTTGTTGATCACCTTCCTCGTCTGCGAGTGGAAGTTGAGACTCCACTTGATGATAGTCTTCCAGAGGAGAATGTCTACATGGTAACCTTGTTGGAGGATGAGTATCTGAATGAAGCGGATGTTTTTGCCATTAGAAAGATCCATGACAAGATTCCTTGGTTCGCAGACTTTGCAAACTATCTGAGTTCCGAAGTAGAGTCACCAAATTTTGCAGGCTATGTAAAGAAAAAGTTCTTCAGAGACGTCAGACATTATTTTTGGGATGATCCGTTTCTCTACAAGAGATATTCTGATGGACTTTTTCGCAGGTGCATTCTAGAGTCAGAAGTACAGGGTGTTCTCTATCATTGTCATGGTTCAGAGTATGTTGGACACTTCGCTACCATCAAGACGGTTTTGAAGGTACTACAAGCAGGTTTCTGGTGGCCTACTATGTTCAAAGACGCCCATGATTTTGTTTCCAAGTGCGATGCCTATAAGAGAAAAGGTAATATCATCAAAAGGAACGAGATGCCTCAGAACTTCATCCTGGAAGTTGAGGTATTTTATGTTTGGGCTATTGATTTCATGGGACCATTCCCACCATCCTATGGAAATCAATACATCTTGGTTGTTGTGGACTATGTGTCCAAATAGGTTGAAGCACTGGCTAGCCCTACAAATGATGCCAAGGTCGTCTTGAAGATGTCCAAATTAGTGATCTTCCCGTGATTTGGAGTTCCCAGAGTTGTCATAAGTGATGGGGGATCTAACTTCATCAACAAGTTTTTTGAGAGTATGCTACACCTTATCATCCTCAAACCAGTGGTCAAGTGGAGATTTCCAACAAGAAAATTAAGAGAATTTTGGAGAAGGCAGTTGGCAAGACGCAGAAAGATTGGGTTGTGAAGCTTAATGAAGCATTATTGGCATACCGTACTACATTTAAGACTCCCTTAGGCACAACTCCATATCATCTAGTCTATGGGAAGTCTTGTCATTTTCTTGTTGAGTTATAGTACAATGGATTATGGGCTACGAAGTTGATGAATTTTGACATCAAGCCTGCAGCTGAGAAACGGATGATTCATATCAATGAACTCGATGGGATACGCTTGAATGCTTATGAGAACACAAGAATCTACAAGGAACAAACAAAAGCATTCCATGATAAAAGGATCGTTCCACGCCATTTCGTTGTAGGAGATCAAATACTCTTATTTAACTCACGTTTGAGAGTGTTTCCAGGAAATCTCAAATCGCTTTGGTCGGGACCATTCATGATTGATGAGGTTCGACCATATGGAGTTATCGTTTTTGAAGACAACGGACAAAGATTCACTGTGAATTGCCAAAGATTGAAGTCATACATTGCAGACGCACCACGGGAAGAAGGAATGTGAATTCCTTTAACGGATCCATCCACCGTCTAATCGCATTACAGTCAGGCTCGAGAATTTAAAAAAGCGTTGAGTGGGAGGCAACCTACTAGGTAGTTTTTGTTTTCATATAGCTAGATTTTTAGTGTTTTTTTTGGTGTTTTTGGTTTTTTTGTGTTTTTGGCTTTAGAATTGCAGAAACAGGTGCGTCGGGACATAATGACAAGGATATCGATCGATCCATGACATATTTTTCCCTTTGATAGAATGACAGAGATCGATCGATCCCTATCCAGGATTGATTGATTCCTGTCACGAAAATATGATTATATCGCGCAACACAGGTTTTTTTCTTCATTCTTCTTTTTCTCTCAAAAATGAAAAATTCACCTCTCAATCTCGATTTTGATCAAAAATTAACGGATCGGAGTGATTCTTGAGCCTAAATTCATTATTTTTCGCCCTATTTCATTCTATCCGATCAATTTTTGCTAATTCAAAGGTATGTGTTTGCAATCCTCATTTCAATTTTCGTCACTTTTGATTCCTTGATTTTTAATCGATGTTTGGTGTTTGAATGATGCTATATACATGTTCTATGATGTTTAGAAGTAGGATTGCACATGAATTTAGTGATTTGAGGCTTGAATTTGGTAATTTTCTGATTTCGCGTTTCGGATGCCAGGAGTTCGCAAGGATGCCTGTTCTTGATGATTTTCCTTGGTTATTGATGATATTATTCTTTTTGGCATCTATATAAATGATTTCTAGATGATTTGATGATTTTTTGTGATGATTTTGATGTGTTTTACTTGGATTATGAATACAAAACGAAAATTGGATAAATTGATGATACATTGATGCATGCTCGTGATGTCTATGAGTTTGATTTCTATAGGAACATTGCTCTTTGCAATAGAGGGAATAGTTTTCGTGTTTGTAGTGTTTTGAATTTGATACTAATTTGGTTTTCAAGTGTTCGTTTTCGGAGGATATGGGTAGACGCAAAATCGGAGAGGTCCCCAAGACAAAGAAGCGGTCTAGCTCTAATCTACATGAGCAGTTTAGAGGGAATGAACTCACATATCCTGCCAACCGTCCTGTTACTAAAGAACGGGATAAGCACGAATCGCAGTTCTTGCAAGATTTGGGGCGTATCACATTTCCAATGACCCGTGTCATTGACGACGACCTCCTTGAGGCATTGGGTATTCAACAAGACTTATTTGATCTCTTCCGGAGGATGGGATTCCAAGGCTTGCTGGAGCTTCAGGAGCATGTCTACCCTGAGCTTTGCCGAGAGTTATTGGCATCTGCACGCCACGTCTATCACGATCTTAACAACCCTATAGCGGACCAAGGCACATTCTCTTTAATCGTGCAGGGTCAATTCCACTCTATTTGCCTTACAGATTTGGCATGAGTGTTTTGTTTTACGCATGGTTGAGTTACTTACGTCGCACATTTGCTGAGGTCCGACAAGTTTTAGAACTATATTGCTATTGGGGAATTTGTTTCTAGAAGTGCGAAGCAGTCTCGTATCCACAGTCTCGTTATCAGACTCGCAGCCAAGGTCCTTAGCTTTCATATCTACACCAAGTCTATTCAGGTTGTTGTTACCAACGATGAGTTGGGTCTTCTGTTCATTGGCGTTAGACACAGTTGGGATTTGGGAGCTCAGATTCGTTATGTGGCAGCTACGGATCGGAACATGGCCACAATAATTGCTGACAAGTTCGCCTTCTTCAAGGTGGTTGTTTCTAAGAAGAAGTCTTTTGTTGCAGGTGCTCTTATCACTCGTCTTTTGCGCTTTGTGAAGTTTGATTTCATTGGTCACAAGAGGGAGGAGTTCAAACTCCCCCAAGCAACTGAAGATCTGGCACGACGAGAGACCTCTCTATGCTTACCTCGATGGGAAGCATCTCGTGGATTGTGCTATCTTAGCCTCTCCCTGGAAGAAGTCCACTGATGATTCGAGACCTTTTATCTACCACTTTCAAGATCGTCAGTAGAGGTCTCTGTTCATTGAGTTGCCATGTCCGGATCTGACATCAATTTCTGATTCTCCGGGAAATGAGTTTCTACCACCTGCATCACAATGATGTATCAAAGTAAAGTCCCTCAGTGCCTATAGGTGGAAGCTTTCTTTACTAGAAAATTTCTTGTGAACCTATTGCCTTCATTAGTACTTCCAGGTCATAAAATTCCTTATGTGATGTTGTTTGGCAAACCACCAGTCTATACAACCTTAAGAGTTTTTAGATGAAGGTTTTATTCATACCTCAAACCATATATGAAGAACAAGCTTGATTTAAAGTCACTTCAATGTGTGTTTATTGGCTACAATGAGAAGTATAAAGGCTATAACTGTTTATATCCACCAACTAAAAAAGTTTTTACCTGCAGACGTGTATTTTTTTTAATGAGCATCAATTTTCCTTCTTTGATATCTATTGCAAATATCACATTTCTAGTCTCACTCCACTGTTAACAGCTTGAAAATCTGCAAACTTAAAAAAAAAAAGAAAAAGAAGACAAAGACATTAAGGCATCCAAAATAGAAGAAGAAAGCTATAAACCAAAGAGAGTCAATGCATAGCCAATGGTCAATCAGACTATACAACCTCCAGGTCCAATAGCTCAGAAACAAGAGTCTGAATATGATAATGATAATGCATAATGATAAGAAAATTCAGCGGAGAATGAGTGATAGATAGTTAAAAAGAGAATTATCCACTATGAAAACAAGAAACTACAACTACTCATTCCTATGACCACAAGAAAAAAAGGTTGGCATGATTAGACCTAATCCTAAATATGCACTCTTCACAGTCAAGTCAACCAAAGACTGTTAGAGAATCATTGAAGATGCAGGGAGGACAAGAGTAATGGGAGATGACATGAGTAACATGTATGTTACTGAAACCTTTTAATTGGTACCACCAGAAGAAAATCATAATCCATTAGGTTACAGATGGGTGTCTAAGACAAAGCTCAACTCCGATGGAACATTAAACAAATTAAAGGTCATGTTGGTTACTAAGAGATATGAGCAAGAGGAAGGAATAAATCACATTGATGCCTACAATCCAGTAGTGAGATTTGCAACTATTATAGTTGTTCTACATGTGGTTGTTACAAAATGATGGAACATTAAACAACTTGATGTTCAAAATGCTTTTTACATGGGGATTTGAAAGAGATAGTCTACATGGTTCAACCACAAGGTTTGAGGATCAAAGCAGACCAGACTATGTATGTAAGTTAAAAAAGGAACTTATGGCCTAAAATAGGCACTATGGCTGAGCATTTTATCCAAACCCGAAAACCTGACCCGCATCTGACCAAAAAACTCGAATCCTAGCTCGAAAAAACATGTTAAAATACCCAATCGGGTTTCAAACTCTGGTATCAAATAAAACCCGAACCTGAACGAGTACCTGAAAAACCCAAAAACCCGAAATCCCCAAACCGAACCCGAAATCCCAAAAAACCAGAAACACCCGTAAACCCCCAATCGAACCCGAACACAAAACCTAAAAACCCGAAAAAACCAAAAAATGTAAATTACCCAAAAAACTCGAACCCGAATCCGAAAATCCGAGAATACCTGGATAAAAAAATATTGGGTATACTCGGGTTTCAATTGATTTACTAAACCTGAAACGAATTAAAAAAACTCGAACCGAACCCGATCCTAAATTCTCAAAACCCAAATGGATCCTAAAGGGCTGAGTTTGAGACTCAAATCCGAACGGGACCCCGAACGCCCAACCCTAATAGGCACCAAGAGCATGATTTGATAAGTTCAGATCTTTCTTTCTTGAGTTTAGTTTCAATTGTAGTTTTCCAGATCTCTCTCTCTTTATCTATCATCAAGGATCTAACCTGATGAGTTTGTTACTATACATAGACTATATGGTTCGAACAGGGAGTAATGCATAAATTTTTGAAAAGTTGCTCACAATTCTAAATTAGGAGTTCAAGATAAAAGATATGGGTCCCCTGCATTACTTTCTTGGGATTAAAGTTCATCTCCAAAGAGGTTTGTTCTTAAATCAGACTAAATATGCAACAAACCTTTTCATCAATGCAAGCATGACAGAGTGTGCACCAGTTGCTACACCTCTACCTATAAAGCTAGATAATTTGCTTGGATATGATCAAGAGTTCCCTGATCCAACCTACTTTAAGAGCTTGGCAGAGAAACTTCAGTTTCTCACATTGAGAAGACCTAATATGCAATTTTCTATTAATTACATTTCCTAAAAAATACATTCACCTAGTGTCTCAGATTTCAATATGTTGAAGAGAATATTGAAGTATATTAAGGGGGATGTTGAGATGGGAAACAACGTCAATACAAACACATATTCAGGCTTAAAATGTTACAGTGATATTGATTAGCAGGATGCAAGAAAACAAGGAGATCAATAGGAGGAATGTGCACTTTTCTTGGCCTTAATGTTATATCTTGATCATACAAGAGACATAAATCTCTAAATCGTCTACTGAGACAAAATAAAAAAACAATGTCTTTGACAATTAGAGAGGTTACATGGATCTGTAATTTGATCAGTAAAATAGGCTTGAAATAATAAGTAATGCCTCAGATGTTGTGTGACAATTTATCAGCAATATATCTCACAACCAACTCTGTTTCTCACAAGAGAACTAAGCACTTTAAGGTTGACTGACATTATGCTAGAAAAAGAGTAGCTCTCAAAGCCTTCCAAGTCAAACAATCTCAGTAACTGATCAGATAGTAGACATCTTCACTAAGTTTTTACCTCTTGCATCCTTTCAGAACTTACGAATCAAATTTGGTGTTAGTCTCCCTCCTACACAAAGTTTGAGGGGAAATGTAAAACATGGAATGTTAAAGACTCTACGACAGCTAGAGGCTTCACCTAAAGACAAATTATACAAAGAAAAATCAACTCTTGGAGTGCACACCAAAAGAGTGACCCGTACAATCTCCCTCGTACACTCACCTCAGCCAATTATTTAAAAAACAGTTTTAAACTCTTGGAGACCGTGATATAACACGTGAATTGGCCAGCTAAAAGCTATTTGATCAAATCTATCTGTTGTGTATATAAACTCAAGAACATTAGCTTTGTAAAAGTTATCCAAGAAGATTAATAGAAAAAATTTTCTCTCTTCAAGTTATAAGCTTATTCTTCTCTTTCTAAAATGTATACCTATTTTTAAGTGGTGTTAGACTGTTGAAGAAGTGTCTACCTCCGAAATCGAAGTCACTTAAAAAAGAATTTACGTGTTATGATTTTCGAACTACAAAAGTATACGAACATCCGTTCTGAATTCCGCTAATTAATACTATAATAATACTAGTGACTCTCCATGTGTTGCCAAGTAAGATTTTTTGTGTCGTGAAAAATTGACACATCATCAAAAACGTAAAATCAATAAACCAATCAAAACAAAGCAGAAATACAAATGATTTGAATTGACATTAATTAATCGTATCATATAAAATCAATAAAGAAAATATTTTCAAAAAAATTATAATTTTCTAGATATTTTTATATTCACATATCTGTAAAAAAAAATTAAATTCATTATGTTTTTACTTTATGTCTTATTTTCATCATTTTTTCATCTTTCACTTTTCTAATATTTTATGAGATTACATAATTTTCGTCATTTTATTTGTATATTATATAAAATATTTATTATGTCTTGAATGAAAATATTTCTAAATGTTGTTCATTTAGGTATTAACTCTGAACTCATATATAATAATTTATTTGGTTATGTATGTTTATAAAATATTATTTTGGATGCTTGTGTTCTAGTATTTAGATCCTTATAAAAATTTTAATTCAATAATTTTGACCTGATTAATAACTTTTAGATCAAATAAAATATTTTTTAGTTAATTTGAATGGGTTTTGGTTATTTCTCCAATTTTATTATTTGTGTATTTAGTCCTAATATTTTGATTAATTTCAATTAATATAATTATGAATCTTGCTAAAACATATTTATAATAGATGAAATGCTCAAATTGGTGAATGACTCAAATGGACAAAAGCCAAAATTCATAAAATGCTCTCATATTCTAATTACTTCCACCAAATTATTATTTTTAAAAAAATTAATTAAGAAATTTAATTTTTGAAGAGAAGAATATTTTTGATTTTTATGCTTTTTTTTTTGCTAGTTTAATAAAAAACTTATGCCATATATGTAAATTTTAAAAAAAAATCTTGACTAAATTAAGTTATTTCACAACTTTTTTTTATATTTTACTACTTATTTTAGCTAAACTTTAGCTTCATCTAGATTATGTAGAAAACATATATTAATTTTATAACTTATGCATTTGTTATTGGCAACATATATATATATATATATATATATATATATATATATAAAGTGTTACCATAAAAATGTGAATTCGAAATATTTATTTTATAGATGAAAAACATGATAACAAATAAAAAAAGATTACAAAAACATAATTTACAACATAGTGTGGACATAAATCTAGTATATTTGTATATATAAAAAAGTTATATAGATTGGAAAATGTCATATACGGTAGTATAAAACAGAGAAGTGTACTACGTCCGAGAGAATTCCACTAAAATTAGAAAAAAATGGACCCTATCAAATTTATCTATAAATAAACCCCCTAACCTCTCCTCCTAAAATGCAACAACACTCATCTTTCTTTTACAAAAACAACAACTTTTGTTTTTCTTTCTTCTTCCAGAAAAAAAAAAGAAAAGAAAACAATTTTATAAATTGGTAAAGATGTCTCTAGCTATCGCAGAAGTTTACACGGTGAGGAAGCTTCACAGAGAGAGTATGAAGAAACCGGCCAAACAGGCTGTAAACGGCGGCGAAGGCGATGAAAAGAACGTCGGTGGAGGTCTCCGAGAGGCGATGATGAAGTCGACAGTGAAATCGAGTGGGAGTAGAAGGTTCGGACGGTGGTTTGTTGGAAAGCCGGGTATGAAGAAAAGCTCTGCCAAAGTTTCGGATCCCATGGCGATTGAGTGATCAAGAAGAGAAATTATCTTTTCTTGTTCCTCTTTTTTCGTTTGCTTTTTTATATGTTTCTTTTTGATAAATGCTTTTTTTTATATTTTTCCTTTATTCTGTTTTATTTTTCTTGCTTTTACTAGTGCCTTTTATTTCCCACTTTTTATTTTTATTTTCTTTGTTATCATGTTGTTTTTATAAATAGTTGGTAATTAAACGTTGTAAAGTCTCAACTTATATAAAACATACACTATATATTTAGAATCGAAGTTTTCGAAAAATGCATTCCCTAAAGCAAAGATCCATATCCGTATGCGTGTTTAGAAATAATGTAAAATAGTTCCGCACATTATGTGGATCAAACTCGTAACTTGTTAGTGTCACAATAAGCCTATTTACCACTCGAGCACAAACTCCAAACCAAAATTGTTATTGATATACAATAGATAACTTTTCTGTTTTTCTTCAATCAGAATAACTATATTGAACAAATAAAAACTATGGGATGCATTGAAGAGAGTATTTGATGAGATTTTATTTTTAATGAATTTTTAGAAGATTTTTGATGAATTAGAAAAATAGTTGTGATTTTTGTAGAAATTCTCTGCAATTCCACTTGATTTAATGTGATTTTGATTCTTTGTATTTTTAGAAGGAAATTCTACTTAAACACCTTAAATCACTTAAAACTCATTACTTAAAATATTTCCAATAATAGTGGATTTGAAGATACATTTTAAAATCACCATTTCAATATTAGTGAATTTTATAAAACTTTTGAAAATTCTTATTTCAATAACATGAGATTTTAGATATTAATAGAAATCATTTCAAATCACTGTTTCAATACACCCCTACATAAATAGAGATGATAAAAAAAAGTCTATACAAATAGCAAAATATAAATGGTGTAAGGGGAAAAAATCAAAATATATTTTTACATTTTTTATCTGAACTAGATGGTTCTCCGCGCAATGCGCGGATAAATTATCGTTGAAATATTAGTAACATATTTTTATTTAATATAATTAGTGATTTTGTTTTGATGAGGATAAAATTATCGTCGCAATATTAGTAACATATTTTTGTTCGTCATTACTATTTAGTAACTCGTTTGTTTTAAATTAAATCCTAATTTCCTAATAAAAATTAAATAATGAAATAAATAGAAATTAAGTAATGAAATTTTAAATCTTTTAAAATGATTTAAAAGGAGTTTGTCATGTCATAAATTATAACCAATCAATTTAGATTAGGTTGCCATGTCATAATTTTTGGTTGAAACTCATTATGAAGAGGACATGTGGCAAAGTCACTTGTCAATTAATGTTTAGGGGATTTTAGTTTAATAACTTCGAACAAAACACTCTTAAAATTGAACACGGGCTGCTTCAGGATGCTAAGGAATTATTATTAACAACAATTATCCGGTTATCCATATACACATTCGACTATGTGCAACATCTAACTAATTAAAAGGAATTATTTTTGGCATCTAAAGTATGCCACAGCAGCTTCCAAAGATATTCCCCCCTTTTGCCACCTCAGCTTCGAACATCACGTTGTTTTATCCTAAAACTACATGTCGTTTCACCTCTTAGCCCTTAAACTCCTGTGGTTCGAAAGAAACAAAAAACAACAACCTCTTCATCCATTTCCATATTAGACCAGCCCACTACTTCTCTCTCCCTTTTCGCGGCCCATTATTCTCACCATCTTACCAGCCTAATTTCCTCCATCACATCATCTTCAACCTAGGAAGCAGTTGGCGAGATGTTGCCGCCGCTGATGATCGTTGGCCTTTCCAGCCGTTACACCCACGAACCTCGACGCCTTAACCTCCCCTCCTTCAATTTCTCTCCTTCAATACACCTCAATCAATCTCCCAATTATTACCATGCTCTCCAACTCCTCTCCCAAAAAATGGCAACATCAACAAACGAACCTATATATACCTTAATCATCAACCACACTCG
>OVAN01006316.1:0-21534 GCA_900406275.1 Anastatica hierochuntica
TATGAAGTTTTGGAAACTTCAAAATGAAGATCCTTTTTGGAGATGCTCTTAAGTTCTAAAGAAAACATTAGGTAGAAAACACAAATAATTTTTTTTTCGGCAATTCGGATCACAACGGATCGATCCGGTAATCCTTTAATCCCACATAGGAGGATCCGGATCACAACAACGGATCGATCCGGTAGTCTTTAAACTCTATACACGGAATATACTCGCACATACGCGAATACCGGGATTCGAACACACGACTCCAAAATTTATGAAATGACAACTTGTCTCTAGACTAAACCTCTTTCCCAATCTATGCTAAATAAAGAATGAATTGGTCCAATATTTTTTTGATAAAGAGAGCTTAATTATATTTTTATTTTTCCTTGGCGGGGGACAACACGCTAAATCTGAAATCTCGAGGAAACAAACAAATATTTAATAATGTTTTTTTTAAAAAAAATTGCAAGAAAGAAATAAGATAATTTCCTAAAATAAATGAATAATATCTCGCCGACAAATTTCATTCAATAACATTGACTTTCTCGTTACCTCTTTTGATTTCAAACTCAATTTTTTTCCCCTAAAGAAACTTCTCTCTTGTCTTCTGTCTCTCTCTCTTAAACCTATTAAATACATCATTTGCATCTAAAATCTTCTCTAACGCAAAAAGATGCAAGGAGGCTGTTTACTACATCTCATTGTCCTCATCTTCGCCGTCTTAACCGTCTCTTTCGCCGGCGGCGAGAGATTCAAAGAGGCACCAGAGTTCTTTAACTCTCAAGAATGTCTCACCGTCCAAAACGACGACGCTTTCTTCTGTTCCGACAAAGCCGTCCACGTGGCAATGACCCTAGACGCAGCTTACCTCCGTGGCTCAATGGCAGTGATTCTCTCCGTCTTACAACACTCTTCTTGTCCTCAAAACATAGTGTTCCACTTCGTTACTTCAAAACAAACACACCGACTCCAAAACTACGTCGTTTCGTCTTTCCCATACTTGAAATTCCGAATTTACCCTTACGACGTAGCAGCCATCTCCGGCCTCATCTCCACCTCTATACGCTCAGCACTAGACTCTCCGTTAAACTACGCAAGAAACTACCTCGCCGAGATCCTCCCCACGTGCCTCTCACGTGTCGTTTACCTTGACTCAGATCTCATACTTGTCGACGACATCTCAAAGCTCTTCTCCACACACATCCCTCACGACGTCGTCTTAGCCGCGCCTGAGTATTGCAACGCAAACTTCACCACTTACTTCACACCGACGTTTTGGTCAAACCCTTCTTTGTCCATCACACTCTCTCTTAACCGCCGTCATCCGCCGTGTTACTTCAACACCGGAGTGATGGTCATTGAGTTAAAGAAATGGAGAGAAGGTGATTACACGAGGAAGATCATCGAGTGGATGGAGTTACAGAAAAGGATAAGAATCTATGAGTTAGGCTCTTTACCGCCTTTTTTGCTTGTCTTCGCCGGAAATATAGCTCCGGTGGATCACCGGTGGAACCAACACGGTTTAGGAGGAGACAATTTCATTGGACTATGCAGAGATTTGCATCCTGGTCCGGTTAGTTTGTTGCATTGGAGTGGCAAAGGTAAGCCTTGGGTTAGGTTAGATGCGGGTCGACCTTGTCCGCTCGATGCGCTTTGGGTTCCTTATGATTTGTTAGAGCCACGGTTCGATCTCATCGAAAGTTAGGTTTATAGTTTAGAGTTTAGAGTTTAAACGTTACTTTTTATTTTTTACAAATACATATTTTTGACTGAAATGTGTAGAATATAGGAAGAGGAGTAATACTTGAATAAAGTTGTAATAAGAAAGATACTTGAATGTGTAATTAGTTTGGTGAATGGTACTAATACATCTCTTTAACATATTGCATGTTTCTACCATAATAAATTCGAATACCTATAAGGTAGTAAGTAATTGTGTATATGTATCTACCGAATGTACTACGATGAAATGAGAAAGAAAATTTTGTTTAATAACAAATAAATTAATCGAGAGCCTTCATGTTTGTGAATTTTCGTTGATATGTCATCCTTTATATTGTTTTGATACCATATCAAAAGTTCGTCGATGACCGGAACATCGTGGCCTAGTGGTTAAAGACGGGTACGTGTGGCTAACACCATGCGTGTTCGATCCCCATCCAGCGGGAACTATTTTACATTGTTTCTGGATACTTCTGGGGATTTCACCTGCGTCTCCAGCACCCCGGACCGACGGTGTAGGCGTGTCCAGATACTGTATATCCTCTGCAGGGTCTGATCTAGGATCCCGACCGACTAGTCTGGACCACCTCGGTGGGGTAGGACACCCGAGTTATCAAAAAAAAAAATCGTCAACGTCCATGTTCCACTCCCTAACAGTATGTCATACACATGTCCAACTTTATGATATCGTCCGTTTTGAATCAAAAACCTTCGCACATTTATTATTGGACTATTTTTCTGAAATTGTTTCATAGTAGTTGAAGTTGGCATATACTTATATACATACTAAACTTTTTTATTTAATATTTTCGATGTGAGATTTAAATTATCTTTTTATCTCAACAACCTGAAACAAGCATGATTGTGAGCCAGATCGTGATGTAGTGATTGCGGAAGAGATTCGTGACTACTTTGTCCCAAACAATCCAAGCAAGAATCATAAATTGGCCTTTTTCTGAAAATCTAAATCTTATGTTTTCTTTTTTTATTCGTCCGTCTATACTTTTGATTATGAAGAATCACATAAAAAAACACCAACTATTTAGCTATTTTCAAAAAATATACCCGAAATTTTGATGTTTTTAGAAATATATGAAAACTATTCATCTTAGTTCAGTTTTATTCTAACAAAGTTGATGTCATTATTTGGTGTAAACTATAAACATAACAATGAGGAATTGAGGCTAATTATTTTCTTAATTAGTAATTTTCTATACCCTTTTTTAAAAAAATACATATATGCCTATATATATTTAAATAATAAGTTATTTCCGTGAGATCTTTTATTTATTCCGCAAAGTTGTAGTCTATGACATCTTTCAATGAATTACATTATCTTATTTTCCTGTAAATTAAATTATATTTTGATAGTTTGGTAAATGATGTATATATCGTATATATTATCATGTATAAGTCGTGGAGAAGAAAAATTATTCAGTACTTGTGTTGAATATGGTTTGGCATATATTGATTATAAATTATAATAACGATATTGTCACGATTGGTGCAGATTTGTATTCGATTCATTTTGATTTGAGTTGCCTAGTCAATAATTTCATATTACCCCGATCGAATCATTGTACTTAATATTCATATAGTACACATAATATATCAAGTAATATTTGTATGTAAAATGACATAAACTCACCGGCCAAGTCTTGCGATATTGTCGTGTAGTTAATGATTAATTCATAGTCAACAAGTCAGCGTGTTGTCGACTACTACTTGTGATTAATAAACTGCATTTGGCGACCTACACAAGTCTTGGTCTATATTTGAGTTCTGTTCATGTAACCCAATAATGTCTAAAGGAATATTAGGTTTTGATTTGTCTAATTGAGGTAAAACATAACACACATTGACTTAATAGGTTGCTGTGGATAGAACTCGCGTAGACTCTATATACATATAAGATTTCAATTCTATGTAATATATGAACGTATCTTATAATATTAAACATATATGCGGTTTATACATTTTCAATTCGGTTATCTTTACAAGGGAATAAGTATCGCACCAAGTCGTTTGTTAACATCGTCTCTTCCTCACCAACTCGAGTTTTGGAAGTTACCATTTGTTTGTAGTTTCGTGGTTTCATTTCAGCGGAGTAAATTATTCTCTACTTCAAATAATTTCGGCTGTGTGCTTGCTAATTTTTTTCGAGCCGATTGTTTTTTTTCCTCGCCTACTCCAGTTTTGAAAGTTGTCATGTGTTTGTGGCTTTGTGTTACTGAAACAATATAGTGACTGACGATTGTTCGTGATTCCATTTAGGCGGAACAATATAAAGAACTTTACTCTCCAACTCAAATCATTCGACGTGTGCATGCTAGCTTTTGTTTCCGAGTGATTGTTTCTCTTTCTAAAGATTTTCAATTCCAAGTTTATTTAAAGAACTGTCTTTTGAGTTCTTTTAATGTTGATAAATGTAATTTCCGGTGTATGTCGGCCAACTTTTGGCTCCAAAATTTTTCAGTAAACATCATGGCTTATGGTTCCGGAAAAATGGTTTCACACATATATCGCGACTACGAGAATATAAATAATGAATTAATTAACAAGCACATGCTAACTACATTATATATATGTTTACTTAGTTTTTAATTGCATGAGTGTAAAAATGATGCGTGTGGGTCAACTTCATGGGGATGATTAGGTCTCGATCTCCAAAGATTAATTATATAAATGTAGTAGTATACCAATGAACATGCATGTTATTTAGATTCTTTTCTTAGGTCAACTCAAAAATTAAATATAACATATGAGCTAGCTGTAGATAGTTTTAGACAATTATTTGGTTAATGGTAAAATGTTACTTTATTACAACTTGCACCAGGTACAAAAAATGCTTCAACTCTTTTAGTCAATTTTAAATACTTCTATTTGTTTTTCAAAAATAATGCTTCAAGCTATCTCCGGTAAAATGGCTTTAAACCTAATTAAAAAAACATTCCTATATTGATATACATAAATCCTCAAAATCTATGGGGAGGAATCTCTACAATTTTTCTATGTGATTCGTTGAACACAATATTTTCATATTTTCTTAGGTTTAACGTCATATGTCATTTTAATGGAGATAACTTAGAGTTAAATTTTGTTATTTTTAAAAAGTTGAAAATGTATCAAAGATGGAATAAAGCCTAAAACCTTAACTTATGACATCTTGTTTCCCTTTCTTTTTGGGGACAAATTTGAGGTATTCTCTTGAAAGAAAAAATTTAGTTTTTTTTGCCATATTCATATAAAAGTAAATTTAGTTTCATATAAATTAGAAAGAAAAAATTATAACCAATAACCATAGAACGCACATTATTTAAATTTTTCACCTCTCCAAAATTGATTTTACTATTTTATCCCTTTTTTGTTTATTTATGGAGAAAAAATTGTAATTAACTTCCAATAATTTTTCTTTTGGACTCCCTAAAATTTAAATATCAATTTTTTTTGGTATATTGATAAATTCACCCTATTAGAAATGCATTTTAAGAGGGAAAAATTGATACATTACGAAAAGTCGCTTTATGAGTCAAGTTTGCATATTACATATGAATGAAATATTAATTAGGCTTGTGCACAATATGGTGAAGATCAGCCTAACTAAATCTGACTAAACTAATTTGGCAGATGAAGATAATTTTGCACTTTCATTTTTCCTTCTTTCAAAATCGCACCGACGATGGTTGCTACTTTTCGTGCGAGTGAAGTAATGAAACCTTTTTTTTAAGTGTAGCCAGCATAAGAGAGGACCATACTTTTGCGGTGATAGTACAAAGCTCATACATGGCCCTTTTGACAATTGCTATAAGCCCACGAAGCCTATTACATTTTTTTTTGTCACAAATAGAAAACGTTTCAAATCGAAGGATCTTGAGCACAAAGAACTCGATGCGCAAGCGAATCTATTAAAGAGTTCGCAGTTTGAAAAATAAAAATAACATTTGTCTATTACATCTAATTATAGATAATTGTAGTTTAGTTTTTTTTGCCTTCACTCCACCTTTGGCACTACTAAATTGAGAGAAATTGTCAAAGTTCATCAATTTAATTTGTCCTTTTCTTTTTCATTATAAAAGATGAGTAATCGATCGTATGTGATCAACATGAACAGCTTCACAAACGACTTTATAACGTAGCTCTCTTTGTAACACATAGATCAACGATGAACGATACCACATTCTCGATAAACAAACTCTCCCAACAATACACAAGACCGTAAAGAACTCTCCCGACAATACACAAGATTGTAAAGAAGGTTCAGCGTGTAGCACTATGAAACCTCTCAAAGCTTTACATGTAAAATATGCAAGAGACTGCAGTTTTTATAATCAAACCCTAAATCTAGTGTAAAAATCTTTAAATCTTTAATTACTCGGGTTTCCACGTTAAATTAACTTTGTAATATATCGTAAAGTGAAAAAAACACTTACAAAATTATCAAACTTCCCTTCACAAAACGCAAAACTCCAAAGAACTTCCCCATATATATTCATGACTTGATTAAGTTCTTTGAATCCATTCACAGATGCTATGTTTACTGACGATAAGGGTTACACTCATTTGTCATAATAGTATACTATTGGAGACTGAATTTTAACTTATTTTAATAATAATATAATTTTTAACATATGAGAAACGAGGCCTTTCTACAACATAACATGGCGGCCCCATGATGGATTGATGGATGAAAACTCTTGTGTTTATATATGTTTGTTTGTATTTTTATTTTATTTTTGGGATATTAGGATATAGATTTTTAAAATGCTTTAGTGATCCCAAATTTTTTCTTCAACAAATTTAAACAAATATTTCTATTTTCTAATATGTTTCCTGAATTACCCGTTAGGTAAACTAGATTTTCATTACCTCTATTAATAGAAGTTTCAAATTTGGTTGTGGTGAAATACGTCTAGGGAAAACACAAACACAAACGCAAATGGTAATCGCAAAAAGAATTTGTGGAACCAAAATGAGTGGAATAGAGACGATAGAAAAAAAAATTCACTCATCTCTCTCATAGACAATAGAGAAATAATATTTTAAAATTTTCATAACAAATACAAATATTTTCAGCAAAATTAGTGAAACTTTTTTTCTACCTTTTTTTTTATCTCAAGTGGTAATTTTTTAGAGAAATATCAAATAATTTTTCCAATTTTATTTCTCTAATTGAGCAACCATTTACACATAAGTAGTCAATGAATTAAGCAAATATTTGGTTTCGCGGGGTTTTGCATGTTGGAGTAATTTTAGTTGTATTTTAAAATATCAAAAAGTAAAAGCAAATTCGCAAAATAAGCATCAAATTCGAATGCTTAATACTTTTGCATCAAATTAAAGTGATGGTTAATAATCTTGCATCAAACTATTATATATTTTGGTGTTCTTCTCAAATTTAGAAATAGATACACCTAAAAGCAATGACTCTCGTGTTGGACTAGTGACTCCAGCAGTGACCTTACAAGAGATTTCGGATCAAGCAGTTAGGTGCTTTGTTGATGTTTCTTGGTCACAGAAAGTTGTGGTTTGGGATGGATGTTTAAGACAAGTGATGATGAGATGATTTATGAGTACTCGAAGACGAAGGCCAATGTAGCCTCTCTGCTTATAGCAGAAGCATGGGCTATATGGCAGATTCTACAATGTGCGTTGGAGCTGGAGACACGAATGATTCATGTTCACTCGGATCTCATGTACTTGTATTGTTGAAGAATGAAGATCGAAATGAAGTTTATAATTTTTTTTTGGATATCCGACAATTTATATTTATGTTTGTTTTGAGAACAACTAATGTTTTGGCTGATTTTGTTGTAAAGAGTGCTTTGACAACGTCTTTTACTTCGTTAGAGAGTGCTTAATAAAGTTGTTCGGTTAGTGACAAGAAAAACAATACACCTAAAAGCTAATGATTGATTTCTTAAAATGTAATACAACAAGAAGAGTCAATAAAATTTTATAGATATGCATGGACCATATAAATAATTACAAACCTTGAGGAACCTGCGATGAAATTTCACATTGCATTTGTCTTTTACCCATCTAATCATTTAATCTTGTAATCTACACAATCCATAAATCTAAAAGCACCTTCTGCGAAACTCCCTTGAAGGAAAATTTTGGACCTCTTTATTGTTCCCTTTAAATTTTCCTGAAAATGACATTTCTCTTTATCTCATTCAAACTTCAATTGTATATTTTTCTTCTATCTTTTAGAACTAATTATATAGGAACAATGAGACTCAATCACACCAACTAAATTATTTAAAACATTACCATATTCAATGCTAATTATTACATCTTAAAAATTTACATGTTTGAAGAAAGTAATGTTTTCTGCTAAAAAATCAAGTTACATGTTTCAAACAGAAGCTATGTATGAATCAGACATTCATAAATTCGCTTTTTTAAAGAGTGAATGTGTACATAAAAAGAGTGAATTTGTAATGTAACAAAAAAAAAAAAATAGTTTTTAAGTTTGCAAAAAAAAAATACAATAATGGATGAAAATTATAGTTTTGCCCTTTTCCATGAAAAAAAAAGAAAAAAATGGGGCAAAAAGGTTAAAAAAAACTTTGGAAAATAAAGGAATTAGTTTATTAATTTATGGGGTATTTTTTTAAATATAGCATGCAAGTTCTCATATAAAAAATGCTACTATACCTCGTGTAGTGAGTAATTATCTAAACAAATTCCGGAACAAATTAAAAATCTGGATACAATAGTCACAAAAAAAAAAAAAACATTTCTAGATAATTTATTTTGTACTCATTGGTTTAATAACATCATAGTGGAGTCTTTTTTTATTATATATAGATGTGAGTATATAAGACTAAGTAACACACAAGATCATATAATATCAAAAAAATCCAACATGGCAACTAAACAAGAGAAACTTTCCTCCAAATCTTTCAAATGGTTTTCAACAAAAACCTTAAAACTTAATCTAAGTTTCCAAAACCAAAGAGGATCACCAAAGTCCAATTCTTCCTCAACTTTAAGCTCACCAAGAAGCAACACCAATGACAAAAACATCACAAAGAGTCACCACTCCTCCAAAAACAATCTCCGTCGAGTCTTTAACCATTTCGACGTTGACAACGACGGTAAGATCTCAGCCTTTGAGCTCAGAGATTACTTTGGATCCGTAGGTGAGTATATATCTCACGAGGCAGCTCAAGAGGCGATAAACGAGGCAGACATAGACGCAGACGGGTCTTTAGGGTTTGAGGATTTCGTTGGATTGATGACAAGAAGAGATCTTGACGGTGGTGATGGTGACGGCGACGGAGAGCTGAAGAAAGCGTTTGAGATGTTTGAGGTGGAGAAAGGGTCAGGATGCATAACGCCAAAGGGTTTGCAAAACATGCTTGCAAAGTTGGGTGAATCAAGAACGTATGGAGATTGTGAAGCCATGATAAAGTTTTACGATATTGATGGTGATGGAGTTCTTGATTTTCAAGACTTTCGTCAAATGATGACGGTTTAGTTTCATTAAGAAATTTATATTTCATCTCTATGTAATTTTACCCCCTAGTTCTTTAGCTACTATTTGTTCCAAATGTTTGCGGAGTGTATATGTGTGTGCTTTTTCTTGAGTAAAAATATGTGTGTTAATACGTATAAGGTTTATCTACGTTGTGAATTTAATTTTCCTTACGTTTTATGACCAAGAAGTTCAAAGTCCGTGAACTTTTAATACTCCTAAGAATGGAAACAAACCAAAAATGTTGTAAAGTTATTAACTCGTGTGTGTGTGCGCGCGCGTGCGGGATGGAGGTGAGGAGGGGAGGGGGTTATATATAATTTTTGACGAAGTAAATAGTTCAAATTTTTAAGCTTGATCAGTGTTCATGACTTAAGATAAATACACCTGGAATTTTTGGATTTGAAATTTTATTAAAATTTTTTCTTTGAAATAGATAAAGTTCTGATGTTTTTTTTATCGTCTATAGACTAATAATAAATAGTTCATCTCACTAGTGGTAGGTGTAAGGTTCGAATTCTAATTTCGTGAGATAACAGTAAAGGTGGTGCAACTATCGATACGCTCTTGTGAAGTAGTATTGATGTATATTGACAGTATTATAGGCATATTTATCTTTATGAATTATGAGTATATAACCTAATTGAAAAGAAATTTTTACTGATAAGACAAAACCAATTAAAGTTGGAGGAGAATTTTTTCTGACTTGGTCTTTTGCTGGACATTCGTCATGTGTGTTTTACTTTTCCTCTCTTTCTATTGTTTTTGTTTGTAAAGCATTGGTTTCTATGTAATAATGTTTTAAAAAAATCAAAAAAAAGGGAAAACTAGTGATTTGGGCTTTGGACGTTTCAAAAAGACTCATTAGGCCCATTAGGCAAATAGGTTGAGAGATTATAACATGGTAGTATGATTGACTTCACTTTGAACTACTATAGGTATAAGGCATTACTATAAGTCAAAAATATTTTAGAGGAAAGCAAAATGCATCAGGTTGGCATAAATTCGAAGGCTTCACAGGTTCATCTTTTCTACAAGTAATGAATGAAGTTTAGTGTAGGGAACCGATACGGTGCGTTTAGTTGGGTAATTGTTAGCTGAGCGCGCGGTGGTTAATGGTAGTTGGTAACGCTCGGGTTCAGAAACTAGGATTCTTTGGGTGTTTAGATTCTTGACCGCAACAATAGTGCATGAGTGAAAAATACTATTCAGCATAACTATAGTTGATAAGATTCTCATCTTTGACGAACCACCCCTTCCAACATAGTTCCGACCCGAATCTCTTCATTCATCGGCTACCTTTCAAGAGAGATGTCGTTATAAAGAGCAATCTGGTCCGAAAAATCAAGGATTGATGGATGAAAAATATATACAAAGAGGTGCTTACTAAGTCTTTTTTTGGTCAACACCGGATCGATGGATGAAAAAAAATCAGAAAACCAAATGTAAAACGATAACTTACAATTGATCCAATCCGGGTTTTTCTGTATCTTTCAATATTAACCTAGCTATGAATTGGAGAATATTACTAAGCTAAACGTGTTCAACATTGTTGGTCATAAAACACGAAAGATGAAACATTCGACTCGGTCTTCAAATTTTATTGAGTTAATATGAATATATCAATTGATCCTCGATTCAAAAACAAATATACATTCAAAAATTTTGCCTCCAATACCGTAAAAGTTTATAATCTCACAAATTTCACCATCGAACTCAAGATACAAAACTTCCATAATTTTCTTTTACAAAAAACAACTAAGCTAAGTGGACTATCACGCGGTATTGACCAAAAAAAGACAGAGAAGATTTGCAAATTTCTTTCTTTTAAACAACTGTATCTGTATATATGCTATTGCAATTTATTTTAGCTTATAGAATCACTTCATCCTCGTGAATTTGTCTCTCAATTTATTCAATTTGCTATATAGAAACTAAATCAACTTGATGTCTTTTACAACTTTTAAGATTAAAATAAAAAAGTCAAAGTCAAACTTTCTAATTAAAATTTACACATTGTTTGACCAAATTACCCCTACTCCGCTATTGAGCTTAACTCCGTCGTAAACTTCCTCCTCCCTTTACCACCACCACCACATCCTCTTCCGCCGCCGCCGCAACCATTTCTTTTCACTTTCTTAACTCTACTTACACCACCTGAAACTTTTCTCGCTTCATCGTCTCCGCCGCAACTCCAACCGCCTCCACCGCTTTTCGTTAAAGCATTGCTCGCTTTAACCGCCAAAGCCGCCATTTGCTCTGCTCTAAGAGGATGATTTAGCCATGTCAACGGTAAAACGAAGTAAAGCTCTCCACGTCGGAGATCCTCGCTACCACCGACGGCTAAAACGGCGTCGTCGAAGTCCATATCTTCGGAGTTACAAACAAAACTCGTTGGATGTTTCTGAAGAATCTGCCACACTTTCACCGGCGTCGAAAACTCTTGTAACGTTCCGTCTGGTAATATTAGCTTCGCCGTCTCCGTTCTCCGTGATTCACTTGAACCACAAGCTCCCATTTTGTATAATGTTGTAGAAGAAGAAGAAGAAGAAGATTTGTGTGTTATGAAGGAGACACAAGCCTCGTGAGGGGTTTATATATGCAATGAGTTAGCGAAATGGAGACTCGTGATTAGGAAACTTCACAGCATGGTTATATTTTTGTCGTTTAGTGTTCAAAATCAGACATGACAGTTCACGTAATCTTACTGTCGAAACGAAATTACAATAATACCCCTATCCTTATTAAGTATATAGTGTAATGGTATATAAGGCAGGCTTCGGTACAAAACATTTGTTTCGACCTTTCAAATTTTTTTGAGTTAATATGTATAGGTAACATGGCTCGAAACTAAAAAACAAATTTTCTATATGTAGTTCGGTCCCTAACACTATATAAGTTTATAACTTCTCAAACCTCAGGATCAGCTCCGATTGTATGAATCATAATTAAGAGGAAATGTCAAGGGTATATTCGGGAGAGAGAGAAGAAGTAAACGTGCCGAAGAAGGAGAGAAGAAAGGAGCTACGAGTACACGTGGCAAAAATACAAGAGAGTGGAGACAAGCTTAGGTGGCCGGAAGTTTATTCTCCGGCGGATGGGGTGCACGAAGCTCGGCTTATGGAGTAACTTCACGTGGAGACAAGAATGGGTGGGACCTAACCATGTCGGACCAAGTTTCATGAGCTTTTAATATTTTGGATGTGGGATATTTTCGCAAATTGTTTCGAGTTAATAATCCATCTAGCTATTAATTTCAACAATATTATAATATAAAATTATTTTCGATTAGATGGGCAGATTTAATTTTGGCCCGAAATGATTTAAGTTCATATCAGGATCTTTTTCGATAGGTTGGACTGATTCTGATTCGATGGAACAAAATGTGTTCTAGTTCTCATACAATATTAATTTTTATGGATTTTAAACTCAAAAGTGATTGACAAATAAATGGATTAGTCCACATTAGGGTTGGATATTCGAGTTTTCGAATCGGATCAAGCCAAAATTAATCGGGTAAGGATATATAGGAATTGAATTGGATTCGAGCTGATTTAATTTGGATCGGTTCGATTCGGGTCCAATTCAAGTTCGGGTAGGTTTTCAAAATTTTTAGAGGATAAAATGGATATGCAACTTGAAAAGCCTAAAATTATCCGTAAACCTGAATTACACGAAAAAAAACCAAATTATCCGAATCGAATTAGTCAAAAAGCCGAACTAGCTGAACCAAAGATCGAATTACTCGGAAAAAATCAATAAAATTATTTTAAAAAATTAAGATACTTTTTAGAAAATTGTAAAAAAAAATTGATTTTTTGGATACTCCGTTCGGTTTCCAGTTCGATCTGGATCGATTTGGGTTTTTCAGTTCTATAGAAATAGAAACCGTTCGGATTTTTAAGACTAGTCGGATCGGTTCGGATTCAATTTTCTTGATTAGGATCGGTTTAGATTTTCGAGTTTGGAATTTTGTGCCGCGCCTTAATTCAAGTCCCTTATATATTACTCAAAAATTTACTCATATTTCATTTCCGATGTTGGAATTACTATTTAAATACATTCGGTTTCGTGGGTCACTTAGAGATTCGGGTCTTGCTTTAAATCTATGTACGTGCATTATTATTGGTATTAATTAAAGTCGTATGAACGTGCATCAATAATTTCATCCAATTCGAAATACGGTCCACAATACTTCTATTTATTTACTTTTTATGTTATATAATTATAAGCTAAGTACAATGTTACATTTTTAAATATTTTATTTAGGATTGGTTTGGCGAAGAAAATCGCTTTACATTGAATTTTTTACAAAAAAGAATTGTTTTGTGTATCTAAAGTAGGATACTTATGTAACCAAACACAATATATAAATTTATAGTATGGTTCAATTATATGAAGTTATGAACATTCATTATTCCCTTACCTGTCTACAACTTTTATACTTTTCTCTCTAAAAAGAAATCTTATTTAGTTAAACTAACATTATTGTTTTGATCATTTGTTTTATGGGATTAGGATCAACTACGTATCTGCATAACAATAATTTTTAATTAGTTTGTGCGGATGATAATTGGTTGGAAGATAACAAAAGTGATTTTGTCTGATTTCTTATGTTCTTTACATATGGCTAGGAAGAACTAGACCCGATTCATACAATGATATTCCACCACTACGACATGATATTTTCTAAAATCAAAATAATTGTTTGATAAACTAATGTTTTTCATTACAACTTTGATCATAATAATTACAATGTATATAATAAAATTATATTACGTGAATTACACAATATTTGATAGTTGGAAAAAATGAAAAAGAAAGAGGAACTTAAAAGGAAATCTAAGCCAGCACAAATCTTATATATTAATCAAATAAGCTAAAAGGAAGAGAAACGAAGAGGCTAATTTTGATTTGTGCCTCCACAACCTCGACGATCTCGCTTTCTATGTCTTATGATTTGAGGGAAACACAAAAAAAAACACATGGTTTATAGTTGAGAAATTAGTTGGTATACCGGATGTTAAAAAAATAATAATAATTGGGTTGTATACCATAAAAGAAAACTCATATTTGGTTTTATAACCATCTTTTTGTTCTTTTTTTTCCAAAAATTACGCTCATTTTTATTCTTTTGTTTTTGTTAAATGTATGAGATATTTTTTGTAAACTTTTCTCAATATGATATTTTGGTCATCCACAAAAATAATATTTTTCGGGTCATGCGGCCAATTCATTTTTTATAGTTTCTTTTTGAAATTGGTTAAAAACACTCAAAATCATTTTTTATAATTTTTTAGTGGATAGCAAGCAGCAAAACGGTGAATTTGGTGAATATTCAAAAAAAAGATATTTAGTTTTGTGGAAATGCAAATATATATATATATATATATGTAGGAAAGATTTTACAAAAATACCCCCTTTGGCTTTGTGAAAAAGAAAAAGAATTTGAGGGTAGAATTTGTAGTTTTGTTTTTTTGGGTTAATTAAAACCTAATTATTGTTTTTTTAGTATATATATATTACTATTATCCATAGCAAAATCTATTCTAGAATCTACAGAGTGAAGGCAAGCTCTAAAAGAAAAACAGACTAATAAATCTTAACTGTCATTAAAAAGAAATGATATTTACACTACAATACAATGGAGTATCAAATAAAATTACTAGATCGGAATCATTGTCATTAATATAAGTTGTTAATTAGGTTTTTATGAGAGAATATTATCTCTGGATTCGGAAGTGTTCGATGCTGTCCCACGCCAATATATAGAATTCACCTCTTTTTGTTTGCTCAAGAAGCCTATAGATTATTTGTTTATGTTATTACATGTTTCACTGTTTCAAGACAAAACACGCCCAAACTTATTTAATTCCTCAATGGCATATATGATAAATTACCATTATTACGTGAAACACATTAAATTATTTCTACTTGTCGTCCTAGTTTATTTTTAAACTAGACGATTAAAACATGATTATTAAAAATTTAATTTATATTTCATAAAAATTTTATCTTCTATTAAACGCCAAAATAAAAATATGGAAGTTGCATGTCTAAATCTCACTTAAATATATGTGAAACCTCCTAAAACCCTAGAAGAATCATATTTGTAAATTGTTTAGGAATATACTAAACCCTAGTAGAATGGAACTCTATGTGGAGTCCCTTTTCTCCTATGCCTTCTTTTTGTCTTCACAACATCTTCTGAATTCTCCGTGACGTCGGAAACTGACTTGTTTTCTTCTGAAATCTCCATAAGCTCATCCAATTTTGATCCAAGGGCACTCTTAAACTGTAGAATTTACAATTTTAAAGTGTTAAAAGTTATACATAACAAAAGAAAAAGCTATAGAGTTAAAACTATCAAAATAATTAACCACAATAATGTGATCATCATCATATATAGTACCTTGCATTGTACAGAACAGAACAAAGCAGAAGAAGCAGCATCAAGTTCCCATTCACAAACTTTGCATTTACGTAAAACATTGTTTCTACAACGATGATTACCATCCTCACGTCTCTGGTTAATATAAACGATCGAGTTCTTGTTTATCTTATATATATGTATTCCTGATATATCCATATATTGTGATATTGTCTCTTTCCTTACTCCAGATTGGTACGAACTTCTAAACATCTGAAATTTCGAACAAAACCACAATAAACCAATTAGAGCTTTGTTTTCATCAAGTTTATTGTTTTTTTAAATAAAATGCATTCCTTTCGTCCCACAAAGATTTATTTTCCGAGTTTTTCAGACATATTAAAAAATAATAAAGATTGTTTTTATCCAAAAATTTACATTTAATAAATCGTGTGAATAATGCTACTAGTTGAGTTTTTTTTGAAAGAAAAAATATTAATAACAAAAAGAATTCTAAAAAAATAGAAAATCAATCTCTGTGAGTCAAAAAAACACTTAAAAAATCAATCTTTATAGTATGAGACGGAGGGAGTAAAAGAAAGATTGTTACTTGGATCGTAAGGTGGCCTTTGTGATCGCTCTTTCTGAAGCAAGGAGTGCATAAAGGAGGAACCATACAGTCACAACAGAAGTGACATCGCCATTTTGTTGTGTGTTGATCGCAAAATTCATGGAATAGCTTCGACTTCACCATCTCAATAAGCCATGGATGCTTTTTTATGCATCTCTCTACTTTGAGAGTTTCTTGCGTACTTTCAAGCATTAGGGTTTTCTTTTTTGTTCAGAAGCAATTTTGATATTTTTGTAATGGTTTTTGTTCTTCAGGTTTCTTACACTTTTATAGAACTAAGTTAGGTTTTGTAATCAAAATAGATGTTTCCTTATTTTTGTGTTTCCTTTTCTTAAACAGAAAAGGAAAACTTCCGGTTTGTTTAAATCTGAAAACGGTCGGATTATTGGGCTTAAGTTTGCTCGGCCCTTTAAAGTTATCAAAAGAACATCAGTCGTCTCACTTCTATCGGATCGGAATGATAAGTGGTGAAGATCACATAAAGATCGGATCATATGAGGGCGGGAAGAAAAACCGAACCCGAAAATCCTGAACCGAATACCGGAATTCCCGAAAAATCAGAAAAATTGAGTCGAACACAAACTCGAAACCCGTAAAGCTCGAAAAAATCCGAAAAACTTTAAAAAAATGGAGAAACCCGAAAAAAAAAACCAAATCTGAATCAGAAAAAGCCGAAAATATCTGAACCGAAAAAAGTATGGATCTACCCGCTTTTTATAAAACTCAACCCAAATCCGAACCGAACTTTTCAAAAATCCGAACGAATCCTATAGTACTGGAGTTTGGACCCCCGAATCCGAACCGAACTGAATCCGAACGAGACTCCGAACGTCTAACCTTGAATCATATAGTTAACATAACTACCATGTGCAAATTGAAATGTCAATAGTAGTGATGAGCTTTCGAGTCCTCATTCGATTCGGTTCTGAATTTTTTGCGATTTATTTCCGATTATTTTAGTTTGAGCGGATTTAAATCTGGTTTGAGGTTATAAATATGAAATTGAGTATTTGAATTACTCATTTCAATTCCGGATATTTATTCAGATTTTTAGGTTTAGATAGTATTCGATACCGAAACCACCTAAACCGAATCCATTCGAGTATTTTTGGAAATCGGCTCAGATTCGGATTCTGACTTATCGGGTCAGATTCGAATTTGGTTTTGTTGTCCACCCCTAGTAGATAAGGTTGAATCACTTCTTAAATTTTAATTGGCCAGATCACAAAACCGAAACCTATTTTGGTATCAAGCATACAATGTGCATATAAATTGGTAAATTTTATTAATTTTAGCAAAGATACATAAATTGGGAATGTTCTAGAATCTAGTGAAAATACTAATGTACATTTCATGCCTACTGTTTTATGATTTTCCTATCTATTTAACCAAGTCTTCTCAATTAGTATAAAGAAGGTAAACTCCAAAGATTGAAAAGAGCTGAAGCAAGTAACAGAAACCAACACAAGAAGGCCAATGTAGCCGAGACTTGGTATTGACTACAAAGGTTGTCGCCACAGATTTGCGCGCCGACAGACGAAAGCAGTTCGGTTGCGCTAGCTACCGCACAAGCCCCGCCGAGAGAAAGAAATGACAATACCTACCGCAAACAAAAAGATAGAAAAGATTACAAATTACGAAGAATGCACACATTGTTTTCTCGTCGCTGGACTCTTTGTGCATAATGTACTTACGAAATCACCCGCGACAACGATGGATAGAACTCTTGCTTCATGAGGAAGTTGTTTCAGTAAAACAGAGTATGTGTCTGTTAATGCAAGTGAGATACTCCATGGAGTTACAAAAGCCATTACAGTCGTCAAATAGCTACAAGAAACAGAGAGTGACACACATTAGAATCAAACCTAATTGCAAATTAATAGATCATTTAGATTAAAACAAAAACCTAAACTAATTTGTTTTGATTCATTTTAATCTCTCACATAAGCATGCAAATAACTAAAACATTCAAAATTCATGGGATCAAAACCACAAAACAGAGGATCAACCAAAACCCTAATCCTCATACGTTTGATCGAAATTTCAAAATTTCAACAATTGGGTATTTCGATTAAGCGAAAAAAAGAGAAACCCAATTCGAAATTTCTCTCCTTTTTACATTTCGGATTCATCTGTTCATTGATTCGAACCCAGAAAGTCGAAGAACAAAACTACTCAAATATTGATGAAACCCAGAAATTTTTAGGGATTTATAATTACCAGAAGGTGGTGAAATCATAGAAATCGTAATCGAAGCACATGAAGATCAACGAAGCTGAAGAGAAAATGATTTGGCCGAAACGAAGAGCGAAACTCGCGCTGGTGCCGAACGATCCAGGCACTTGCTCCATTCAATTTCCCGCCTAAATTTCTTCTTCTTCTTCATCATCATCATCATCCGAAGAAGAAGAAGAAGCAAAATTCAATTCATTTTTCTGAAGAATTCGTAGTGAAAGAGGAAAAAAAAACGGAAGCAACAAGCTGGAGCCTAAGCTTTCATCATACCTGTGTGATGCCACTTGGACTTTATTCTCTTCTTTTTTTGCTTTGCTGTTTTACAAAAAAAAATAGTTTTAACTCACACCATTATGAAATTATATACTTTAAAAATGTTTTTTTTTGTCAATACTTTAAAAATGTTTTAAAAGTTAATATTTGTTTCAGCTATACAAATTTGTTACGTTACCAAATTATAAGGACATTGATAAAAGAAATAAAGTACAACCTCTATAAATTGATATTCCCTCTATTCTGTTTTATAAATTTTTATTTTTGTTCTATTTTATAAGTTTTTTTAAATATTTTTATAAATCTTTGATTTATTTAATCCAACTACAATTGAAATTTTTTTTATTGGTTGAATTATGTTTGTTTAGATATAAAAAATATTTTTTAATAGAAAAACACATGATTCTTAATTTTCTATTTTTATCTCAAAGCATTTATATAATGGAACAGAGAGAGTATTTTTATAGATCAATAATTTCTTTTATTTCAAATTTAATTTTTGATTCAAATAATATTTCTATAAATTAATAACATATTTTTACCCTACCAATATTAATTTATATACGTTTTTATTGTATAAGAACTTTTTTTTTACACAAAGCATATAAAATGTTATGTAATGTTTGGAGAAAATATAAAAAAGAAAAACCTTAAAAAGAATAAGATTTTTTTGTAATTGTTTCCCTAAAAATATATATGTATTCCCTTAATAGCAAATAATTATCACAATTTTTATGTTGTTGTTTGCTTAAAAATAATTATCACTTTCCATTTTTATAAAATTTCTTATCTAATACTACATACCTAAAGTGACGGCCTATGACCCTATTATGTTTGTTGCAACTTCCAATCAACTCGGACCACATAATGAAATTTTAAAAAAACTTAGTCAATCTATTTCCTATTAATAATATAAATAAAAGGAAAAATAAATTATATTCCTCTACATATCTTTAGAATATTGAAACATACCATCACACCCAACTCAAAAATCACCTAATTATATTATATAAATAAAAGAAATTAATTTGACACAACCACATTTTCTCAAGTCCTAACAAATTCTCATTTCATGATAACATCATAACTTGTAACCAATACGTAACTTAAGCTTCGTCCCTCACGTTTCAGTCCATGTTCCATTTGTTACGGTTCACTAAACTCGCGTGTAACTAAAGAACTGAAAAATAAGTTAAAAGAGAGAATCCAGAAACAGAGAGACAAAGAAAGCGACAGAGACAAAATCTAAAAAGCTCAAATCGACGGCAGCTTTCGTCGCCGCTGGCCCCGTCATGGAGAATATCGGCACGGCGGGCGCAAGTCATCCCCCATCTGAAGTTACTCCACTTGATTCTGATCCGAATCAGATGATTCTCCTAACTCTCCAAACCCTAATTTTCAGAAAATTGGGGGGAAATAAAGAATTGTCTTTTATGGGTGTTTCCTCAGCGCAACAAGCGACGAGTGGATCTCTCATGTCCTCGATGGCACCGAAACCTCAAGCTGGTGGTGAAAGTCCTGACACATCAACTTCTCCGGTAATGGCGACTGCTTCGGTTACAAAGACACAACCAACATCTCAACCCGCTGTAACAGATGGGTCGTTGACTTCACTAGCTGATGGGCAAGCTCCAGTGACTGTCAAATCTCCGGAACTAACTCCTGAAGAGCTGGAAGAATATCATCGATCTGTTGTTCCTTCACAATTTGTTTGACCATTGGGAGCATGGGCAAAGCCATTGAGTTTCGTCTCACCGGCAACTCCATCAGAGCCATCAACTCCCAAAAATGATGGACCTAGTTCTCGTGGTGCCTTATGGCCTTCCCTCAGAGAAGGACTTCAGGCACAAAAGAAGCGGTCCCAACAACCATCTAAGAAAGTGATGTCTAACCTGCCAGTGGACGAGCTCCCACCGCCGTTGCTTAAGCCAGATGGAAGCCTTCGTTTCCCATGGGCTGCTAAGATGGATCTGGCGGCCAAAAACCTATTCTGTGCTGCTAATCCTACATTCCGCATTGATGGAACGCCAGAGGTAACCATTCCCAGTAAAGTTCTCTTGTTAGGACCAGAAAATCAGAATGAATATGTGGTTGGTCAATTCCATAGGTGCTCCTCTCCACCGGGGGGTTTAGTTCATGCGGTAACAAACAGGTTGTGGGGTAGAAATAGTAAGGTTGTGACTAAGAAGCTTAGTGAATCCTCGTTTTTGTTCCATATACCTCATGTAGCTACTAGAAACTGGGTGATACAGAGAGGAGTGTGGCACATCGATGATTGTCTTCTCTTTGTAGGACCATGGACTCCATCATCAAGCCTAAAAATCCCTGAGTTATCCCCTCTACCAGTTTGGGTTAACCTGAAAAACATTCCAGATAGATGTTATTCACGATTAGGAATTAGTCATATTGCATCAGGCCTTGGCGAGCCAATGTTAACTCATAAACCTAGGTTGGATCCAACTCTTATGGGAGAAGCAAAAATACTAGTGGAGGTGGAGTTGGATAAATCTTTTCCGAAACAAATTGTCTTAGATGACAAAAAAGGAAACTTATACTTGGTAGACGTTGAGTATACTTGGATCTCTACAACTTGTGAGAGGTGTGGGAATCTTGGGCACAAAGAGAAACGTTGTCTTCTAGCTGCCAAACCTTCTGTAATTGGGAATGAGTCATTCACTATTACAAGTCCAGCAAGTAATATTCTTGTTGTTGATATTGAAGAGCTAACGCAATCCAACACTACACCAGCCCCAGTAATTAAGCCTACAGAGCCATCTACACAACAAAATACTGGTTTGGAGGGTCCAAATCAATGGGAAGCAGAGATGCAAG
>OVAN01006317.1:0-21531 GCA_900406275.1 Anastatica hierochuntica
GCCTTCCTTCAGTAAGTCACGTGAGTTTAAGCTAATCTTCTTATCAATAAAAATTTGCAGTAAAAATTATTATATTCAATAAATATACTTAAACTTTACAATAGTGATTACTTGCATGCCGTGGAAAGAATAACAATTTAATGGTTGAAACAGCTGATAAATGTATTATAAAATTTTAATAAAATGACTAAAATTTTTATACGCAACAATTTATATTAAAACAAAAAATTGAGTTTATCTAAAAACAAACATATGAAGTTCTTCTTCTTTCAACATATTTTAATCTTTTATTTATCTTCATACTTTTATATGTTTAAATATCAAATTTAGCTTCTAAAAAATATTATAGTAGATATTCATAATCAATATAGAATAAATAATAGAACCCAAATCCGCGCGTAGCGCGGAACAATCCCCTAGTTATTAAAAAAAAAGAATATAGCCTGTTTAATTAAAATGAGATAATGGACTTTAAATGAGTCCGAATTAAAAGAAATAAAAAAGCGTTAGATATGAAAAGGTAATGGGTCGAGATAAGAATCTTACAATTTTATTATTTGATATTGAGTAATGCAATTTTGGTTCGTAATAGCAAACCAAAAAACCAAAGAGGTTAAAGTAAGGGTATTAGTTATAATAAAATTAAGAAATTGTTGATTATGAGTACTAGATATTTTGATTACTTGTAAAACTAGACCAAGACTAGAGTCATGTGAAACTACCAAGAGTTGGTACGTAGTGGTCATAATATAAGTATGTACATTTGTGTTGCTTTTGACAACACAAAAAGCTGTAATTTTTCGAAAGTTCTATGTTTTGAACAATCAAGTTCTAAAGAAAAATCAAATACAAACAAAATATGAGAAATGAAACCTACAATGAGCTACGGTTGGTAATGTCAACATTGTGACCAAAGAAGACACTAAACAGAAGGGGGCAAAGAAGATAAGCTCTGAAGAAAGAGGTTAAAAAGAACAAGATGAAGATGAAAAAAAATCATATCACTACAGTGAGACAGGATGATCATGAAGCCAAAGAAGAAAATGTATGGCTTATTGACATAGGTTACACAAATCACATAACACCAAATGAGAAGATGTTCATCAAACTTCAAACCAACATCAAAGTACTAATATGAGTTGTAAATGGAGTGGTGATGATATCCAAAGGAAAATGAGATATCGAAGTGATGACCAAGAAAGAAGAAATAGTCATATGAGATGTCTTTCTTGTACCAAACCTTTGTAAGAATCTGCTGATGTTCCAGATGATCACTAAAGGATACAAAGTCAAGTTTAAGAAAGGATGTTGCATCATACATATTAAAATGGGGGAAAAGATATGAGAAGAACTAGCGGCAAAGAAGAATTTTCACATATAAAGTGATCGACGAAAGAAGAAACTGCAATGGTAGCTAAAAAGGATGTTGTTGATTTGTGACACAAAAGATTTAGACATACATGAAACTTAAACTTGGAAAGGATGCAGTCACAATAAATGGTGGTTGGTTGACCAAAGTTAAAAGTGGATGCGAAAAGGTGTGAAAGTTACATTCTCACTAAGCATAATCGAGGTCCATTTCCAAAAGAATTAGAGTCAAGGGCAAAAAGAAGACTTGAACTGATACATAGTAATGTATATGGTCTGATCCAAAAAGTATCCATGAGTGGGAACAAGTACTTACTCACTTTTATTGGTTATGCAACACGAATAGTAAAAATATTTTTTTGAAGACAAAACAAAAGTATTCAAAACTTTCAAAAAATTCAAATGTCTTGTTGAAAATCAAGCTCAACGCAAAACTAAGAAAGCTAATAACAATATAGGAGCTGAGTACTTATATGGGTGATGTGCTCAAAGTTTTATCTCGAGAAATAACACAATGTTGCAAGTTCAGAACGATTGTGGTAGTACTCATGGATCAAATCTACAATGACCAAAAACTACAATACGAGTTTATAAGAATTGGATTAAGTTGAAGCGAAAAGATGTTTAGTGTTTGAGGTTTATAAGGCACAAAAATAATGACTAAATAAACTAAAACAACAGGTGACCAATGGAAAAATATCAACAGAGGAAAACATTGGGAACTAGGAAAATCTCATGTTATCAAGGATCGATTAAAACGTATAGAAAGACTGATAAATTGAATAGGTATGTCCTAGAGCTCGAATCATGCAAGGATAATCAATTTTTTATCGTAGAATCAATTATAGATGTCTAAACAACCGAAAATATTCAATTTTCATTGGCAATCAAGTGAATAAACTAGCATAAAGTTCATATTCAAAAGTTCACAAAAAACTCGGTAAAAATGAAGAACCCTAAGAAAATCATCAAATTTAACGGCCTACCAATCAATCCATGAATCCCCTTTGAAAACCCCTAAAACTAACAAGTAATCTACACAAAAATCATCATAAAAGTACATAAAGTTGAGGAATAATAAGTAGAAGATGTCATAGATTAAGAGTCAAAGGTTTAAAAAAATTTGCAATATTGATTACAAAGTGAGATCTTCCCTTAGAAGATCTTAAAATAAAAATCTTGAGGGAAAGAAGTATATTACGACATCTTTGCCGCCTAAGGTCTATCCTCTATCTAAATGTCATGGCTCCCCCCCCCCTCACAAAAGGCTAAAAATATGTATTTATCGGGTTAGGTCATAAAAGTTAGTTTATGTCTAGTTTGGGGTCAAAACACCTTTCCAATATTCTTTTTTGGCCCAGGTCGGTGACAAAATTTTCGTCACCCGGTGGGGGAGTCAATCTGTACCGGTTGGTGTGATCCTTTTGCCCCATAACGCTGGTGAGATCCTTCCTGTACGCACCTCAGTTTCATGCTAGAAAGACCAGTCTTTAGTAAATGAGATCTATCTTTTGATACACTGATCCAAATTTCTTGAAACAAACTCCATTAAAAAGCTAGCTCACAAGTACAGTTGCAATCCGAATTTCATAAAAATTTATTAAAGGGAAGACCTTCATATGGGATGATATTTCGAATGCATGTAAACTATCTATAAACTGACTTTTGCTCCAAATTGCTCCAAAATATATTGTTCGACCTGAAAAGATTTTAAACACTATGAGTACAAGAAAAATATTATTTGTGATAAAGAAATCTCTAAAAATGAATAAAAATCAGAGGTAAAAACATATAAAAATACGGTTTCTTAATGGAAAATTTACAAAGTTCTTTGAAGATAATTGCACTGAAAGCTAGCTAACAACAACATATTCATCCCAAAAAAGTGGAGTTGAACAAAGATGAAATAGAGTCTTCATAGAGATGGCTAAAGTCTTGATTAAAACCAAGGAGTTGGCTCTGAGTTTTTTGGGTTGAAGTTGTGCTCACTGCTGCATATGTTCAAAATAGAACAAAAAGAAGAGCACTTGAGCACAAAACACCACTTGAAGCTTGAAATGGAACAAAACCATCTTTAAACCACATGAAAGTGTTTTGAGATGTGATGTCACATGCATATACCAGATGAGAAAAGGAGAAAATGGGATGACAAAACAAAGAGAGGTATATTTGTTGGCTACAACTCAAAAACCAAAGGATACAAGGTGTATCTGCAAAAGGAGGGCAAGATAGGTATCTCTAGAGATGTCATATTTAAGGAAGAAAGCAAATATGATTGGATCAACAAGGAGGAGATAAGAAAATTTGATAATTCAACATAATAGATTTAAGCGAAGAATAAGGACCTCAATTTGAGGAATCAAGTTCAAATAATGGTGAATCCAGAGAAGGAAGAAGTAATCACCAAATTTCATCAAATGATAATCTGAATAGTCTGGAAGGAGGCTCAAGTCAACCAAAAAAAAAGACCGAGTCGATAAATGACTTTCAGCTCACAACACCATATGTAGATGTTGAATATTCAGCTGTCTTTGAAGAAAACTTTGAAAGACACTTTGCAAGATCTAAATAACCCACTATGTTTGTAGAAGTTGCTAAACATCCTGAATGGTCAAAAGAAATAAAAAATAAATAAAAATGATTGAGAAGAATCAAACTTGGACTCTAGTTCAGAAGCCAATTGACAAGAACATACTTGAAGTTGAATGGATCTATAGACTAAAGCATATGCCAATTGACAATTGACGTTGTCTTATTGGAGATCCAAGCTCTCACTTCCTTCCAACTCGCTCCCCCACAACCAACTAAGCGCTCTCCAACCCTAGAATCCATCTTCTTCATCTGCTTCATGCGATTGGCATGGCGTTTTAATTATGCTTTTTCTGTCGTGTCTAGGAGCTTGATTTCCCGTCTCCACCTTATTGGCCACCTCAGCTCTCGCCTCAGCGAGGTGACTCAACTTCATAAATTAAGTCTTCGTTCGAACGACATAAACGACACCATTTCTTCGATCTCTTTGGGATGTGTGTCTTCCTCAGGGTGCTTTACCTCCACATCAACTTCTTCTCTAGCAAGTACTTATGGCTAGACTGGAACCAGTTACAAGGTACAATACCATTGAAATTGGCTAATTGTTCATTGCTTATACCTTCAATGATTTCTGGTGACTTATGGGAAAATCTCTCTTCAAGTGATTTCAATGTCGGTGAATTCACTCGACGATAAAATTCTTTCATCTGAATCATCCAATTAGGGGTTAATAATTTCACAGGATATCAACAATACTGAATCGGTATTTTGAGGGAGTAATGAACCAATATAAATGGTGTACAATCCTCCACTCTTGAGCTAGCTTTTGGGTGTGAATTAAGCTCACACTTACGAATATGGTATCAGAGCAATTCTTACGTTAGGGTCCAATAAGTTACTCGATTTTGGGCGCACCTCATGGTTATCCATGACAAACTCTACGGTTCAGATGTTCAAACATGAGCGTAACGGCGGTGTCATATCAATACTTTGAGAGAGTAAATGAGCAAGTATATAAGTGATGTGGCAATCTGATACTCTTGAGATAACTTTTGGATATTAGTTAGGCCCACACTTACTAATATGAGAATATCTAAGCCGTCAAATTCCTCTTGTGTGAACCCTAATTTGGAGATTCAAAACCTACACTAGAATTGCATTCATGCAATTTCCCGCGTGGTAGTCCGAGTTGACCTCAATAGTGGTTTTGAGTGTATCTTGAATGATTTATCTTGCGATTTTCTAGCTAAAATCGCAATAATTGGGTTCTCGAGTTGGATTTCGTCTATATGGATTCCGTCAGATCTTCTGATATTTAATAGTATGAAAGTAGATAAAATACATTAAATTTAATTAATATGATGATCAATTGTAGTTTGATAAAAAAAAAAAGTTACTTTACCAAAAAAATTTCCATTACTAAGTAAAAGAAAAAATTAGACCCAATGAAACAACGTCGTTTTAGCTTAAATCTCAATATCATTAATATGATATTATGTTTTTGTTTAGGCTTCAAATATAAGCAGAGTTCAGTCAATGATATTGTTTTCACATGGCTACCACATCACCCGAGATTAAAAAATATTAACATAGTTAAGAGTTATATATGAACAAGCACAAATTAAAAGTATGGGTATGAAATTTGAATTTAATTTAACCTAGGTCATGTTTCAGCTGGTTGATAAAAATCGGATATGAATCCGGCATATTTTCACACTTGGTATGAAATGGCCAACTACCCGAATTTCTTGTGAAAAATTATTTTAGCATGTCGTATATAAATGTCTACGTTATCTGCTTGTTTACATTTTTCATTCTGCTTAGTTGGTCGATGACAAACTAGACCTAACCCCTGGGTGTGAGACCCGCCCACGAATAGACTCCCTCACTGGGTATTCAAATGGGCCGAAAGCAAGAGTCCATATCCGTGTGGGTGAGCGGAACAATGCGACTAAGTTTCTGCGTAACAGGAGGATCGAACCCAGATTGTGTTGACAACCAGGACCCGTCCACTACCACCAGACCACAAGGCTCGCTCAAAATAAAAATTCGTGTGATCATTGATTGTTATGGATTTGAAAACTTATTTACTACTTTTTAATACAATTATTTCAACTGGTTAAAATTAGATATATCATTATTGAAGACGATCTTTAAGTAAGAAGTTCACGCAAAACTCAATGGACTTAAAAGAGTCAGCCGATGCAATATTTATGTAATTATTATTATTATTATTATTTTTATAATTGTTTATGTAATTATTTTCCTTTAGATAGTTCCGTATATTGATTTTGTAATTTCAATATGATATATCAGTGAAATTGTTAGGCATTGAAAGAAACCAACTACTCCCTCTTAATTATTAATTACATTAACCCAAAAAATACATACTCATGGTTATGGACATTAGTTTGAGAGATCACATGCATCCAAAAATATAAGGCCATCTGCATTGGTTAAGGATGAAGTGGGTTTCTCAACAATAATATTTTAATGGTAAAATAATATTTTATTTTTTTAATTGTTGTTATCCACTAATATTGTGATAAATGTAGAGCTGGGTATCTTAAAAGAGTGGAGAGTTTCTCAACCAAGAAACGTTTCTTCTCTCTCTTCCCTTCTCTCTTACTTTATCATTTTTTTAATTTTTTTATTCATAAAAAACTCATCAAGAACCCCTACCAATGGGGATGCCCTAAGACTAAAATTGTTCCTGCGTAAATTGTGCTTGAAGTGAAGTTACATAATTAAGGAACCAACAAGTTACTTGCAATTAATTTTCCCCCTCCCGAGATCCGAAGAAAATAGTAAGAGGACTTTACTTCTATTTTCAATGGATTTTTCTTCATCTGCATGTGATTTTTGTGCATTGCTTCTCAATGGAATTTCCTTCATATGCATGTGTTTTTTTCCCTTGAAATGTGAAAACATCTGTGTGTGTGCTTTTTTTTTTCCTTCATGCGCATGTGTTTTTTGTTCTCCGACGTCAGTTTCTGGCAACGTTCTTCTCTTGATATGGAGTCACTTATATGAAGTCATTAGTCGCCATTTTGTGATTCAAAGATTTTGTGGGTTTAGACTATCCAGAGAGAAGAAGAAAGGATGGAATTATTGATTGTGTGGTTGATTAAAGCCGTTTGGTTCGCTTTTACACTTCCTATGGTGATCGCATTGATACCCACTTCCAAGCTCAGACCTTTTCGTGAACTCGTTTCGGGTTTCTACGGGAGAGGCAAAATATGTCAGTCGTCGTCTCAGGTTTTTTTTTACCATGGTCCATTTAGTTTGTATATTTTTAACCATTCACAATTAGCTGATAGTAGAAAATTCTTGATTCATGTCTAGTTTTCAGATATTTGAACTATTTATGTGCAGAAGATGACAGTTCCTCAGAGATTCTTTGCTCATTTTTATTTCATTGGAGTGGCGTGGACAACTCTCCTGCTCGCTGCCACATGGATGTATGCTTGCAAAATTGCGCTTTTGACCACAGAGGAGTTTCAAATATCCAACATTGTAAGTCACTTAACTGGAGGTACCCATGTTTTATCCCTTCACAAATCCCATTTGACTCTAGTCGAGTATCGTCATAAAGTGTGGCGAGCTGTGTTTCTACTTCTTCTGATGGAAATGCAAGTTTTGAGACGTCTTTTCGAGTCAATCTATGTATTCAAATATAGCCCTTCCGCTCGGATGCACATTTTTGTTTATCTCGGCGGATTGTTGTAAGTTTTCTATTAAAACTTCCCACAATAAGATGTCTATAATTATATTGACTTGAATTTGTGTTTCTAGTTACTATGTCGCAGCACCTTGTTCTCTTTGCTCCAACATCGCTCCAGAGGTAGCAAGGTTTGCCAGTAATCAAGTGGCGGAGTTCATTGCAGAAGGGAAAAGTCATACTTCAGCACCTGAGTTTGATTCATTACTTTCTATAAGTCCTCTGATGAAGCTTGGATCATACCAGTGGATTGGTGGAGCCATTTTTCTCTAGGGATGGATACATCAACGTCGGTGTCATGCAATCCTCGTATGTTCTAACAAATAGTTTTTCTCACTTTAATTGTGTTTTAGATCCTGATAAATGCAAAACATTAATGTAGGGATGACTCCGAGAAAATCCTAGCCAAGCAAGTGAGTACATAATCCCGCATGGAGATTGGTTTGGGATGGTCTCTTGTCCTCATTACTTGGCAGAAATCGTAATAATACCTCCCCAATAGATATCTTCATGCTCCTCTTTTCTTCTTTGTGGAGAAAAGATCCCACATCGGAAGTTTAACGGACATTGAGTAATATATATAAATTAAATCGGTCAATCTACTCATTGCCAATTGGTTTTGAGTTAAAATCCCATAAAACTTAAAATTCTCTTCTCTAATGGAATTTTTTGGTCAGAATCTCTTCTCTAATGGATATGATGCTTAAATTTAGGTCTTATATGCGGGTTTGGTGGTTGCGAGTGGGGGAACAGACATAACTATCTGGCTACTCTTTTGTTTCGTGGTATGGTAGACTTTCTTATATTCCAAAATGCACCAATGTAACACTTTGTTTTTGTAGATTGTGTGGTTTCTAAGAAATTGTATATATACCGTGTCCCTATGTTTGTAGGTTGGGAATCTGACATGGGCGGCTAAAGAGACTCACAGGTGGTATCTCTGCAAGTTTGAAAACTATCCAACTAACCGGCGTGCCATTCTCTCATATGTCTACTAAATGCTTGAGAAATAACACAACTTAACCAAGATGAAAGACTTGTGGTGCCATGTTGTATCACAATACCATGCTTCTCATCTTTATGATAATGTCGTTTTCTTATGTCAGATTGTATTTTATGAAGGAAAAGAGAGTTTAGCATCACTAATATTATGTCACAAAAATAAATGACACTAAATAGAAGATTTATCAACAAAGATACTAAATATGAGGGTTTACCTAAAGTAAAAAAATGTTGCTAAGATAGAACTTTTTTACATCATTTTAAATAAAACTAGGTGGTCACCCGCGAGAATTCACGGGTATAAGTATTATATGAAAGATTTAACTATAGTGTTTTTTGTTTATTTATTAATGTAAATTATTTCAAATTTACAATAAAACAATGAATTTATGAGTAAAATGGAGGATTTAAATAAGAGTCTTTCACACGAAAAAACTCTTATGTACGTATATTTAAAAAATGAGCCATGTCCTTTAAAAATAAGTTTTGAATGTAAATTAAGTTGAAGTTTTGGGATGAATAAACTTTGTTTTTGTAAGTCATAATATATATAGGGCGTTTTGGGATTTCAAAATGGACTCTAACTTTAGAATTGTCGGAAATAAATCGTGTAAAAATCCCTCTATTTTTATTTATAGGATGTCTTAGAGGGTGTTATTCAATGGATGATTTAAAATAAGTTATCATTGTTTTGTAATCCATCATATTTAAAAATTTTAATAGAGTTTAAGTGGATGAATTCTAAAATCTATGCAGGATACCTTGGATTTTGATTCAAAAAATTTACTCTTGAAACTCCACAAAAAATGATTTGAGATCAGTCTAAAATACAATGAATATTAAAATCCTTTAAAGTTGAATAACGCCGGATTTTCAAAACTGATTTTAAATCATTCACTAAATAACACCAGATTTTAAATATGAATTATAAAGACCATATCCAATAACACTAGATTTCACTATAGATTTTAAAATCATCACTTGAATAACAGTGGATTGCGTTTATATTTAAACTCCATTAAAATACATCATTGAATAACACCTCCTTAGAGTTTTTTACGCATTTTAAAAAAATTTATCTATTCATTAAAAATAAATAACATTCACTTAAAAGGCATTCTCAAAAACGTTCGTTGAAACTTTTGTTATTAAAAAGGCAATCAAAATAGCGGACCAATTATTTTTCTATATAAAAATATTTTAAATAAGTTTAATTTTTTCTTACATAGCAACATTTACCCAATAAAATATGTCCGAACAATGCTAAAGATAGATTATTATCAATCTAATAATGCTATATATTAATTTTTCTTTCGTATTCATACGTAAAAATTTGGTTTTAAAAATCAGGTACAAAACAACATATTTTTAAAAGTACCGTTTAGTTCTTTAATTCCGTACAATTTTTTTACTTGTTCCATACACAATTTTTTTATTAAAATATCAAAACCAAACATTAAATTAATATTAAAACTTATCAAACCAACTCATATCAAACCAAAAAAGGAAAAATGTTCAAATATATTTTAGAATACTACAACGCTAAATAACTTAAAATGCATAAAGATAATCTTAGTCCCAACTTTAATTTAGAATATATTTAAACTTTTTTATTATAACTCAGGTGCAAACCATAACTTATAAAGTACGAGTAAATTATTTTAAGTCCAAATCTTTCTTTTAGTGGTGTCCAATACGAATTTGTTAATAAAACAATAATAAATGGAGCATCAAATCCATTTTAGTCCATAATCGATGCTCTCACATCCATCGTATTACTTTCAAAATCCATTTTCATATTCCTTAATTATGATTTTTCCAAGCATTGTCTCTTGTTTTGTAGTCTGAAATAATATTATTGAACAATTATTTTAATCTAATAATTATATGAGTGAAATTTTAAAACATACAAAATTTGAGCTTATAATCTTCAACTTCAGGTATCTCTAGGTTTATTATTATTTGAAAATCACCACAACCACCATTGGATACATAACGCTTTTCTGTGTATATAGGATAATAATTGTGGAGTAAAAAATAATAAAATCATAATCGTTTGTCTTATGCATGAGAATTATACCATGTGATATTCTCTTGTTTCTAGCATGAAATAATATTATTGAATAATTATGTTAATTTTAATAATTATATGAGTAAAATTTTAAAACATACAAAATCTGAGCTTAAAATCTCCAACTTCAAGTATCTCTGGGTTTATCATCATTTCAAAACCACCACAACCACCAGTGGGTACAGAACGATTTTTTGTATTTATAGAATAATAATTGTGGGATAAAAAATAGAATTATACCATGCGATATTCATAATATAATATCGAAAAAACAACAGAGATATAAATTCAAAAGTTAAACTTGACAAAAGAAATACACGCAAGCACGCACGCGGACATGCACCCACTCACACGCACGCGCACACACACGCACGCACGCACGCACCCACGCACGCACGCACGCACGCGCACACACACGCACACACGCACACACGCGCACACGCGTGCGCACACACGCACACACACACGCACGCACACGCGCACACACGCGCACACGCCCGCACACGCATGCACACGCGCACACACGCGCATACACACAGACGCACACAGACGCACACACGCACACACGCGCACACACACAGACGCACACACGCGCACACGCGCACGCGCACACGCACACGCATGCAAGCACACACGCGTGCACGTAGAATAAAATAAGATATATATAAATTTTTAGGATATTTGTTAACTAAAATTAAATATAATAAAATAAGATATAAATAAGAAGGCTTACGTATTCATCCGAAAGGATAGATTGAAGCTTGAGACTATATGTGTAACGTTGTTTCCAAACGCTTAAAACCCTCACATTAATCGTTAAATTGTTATGAGGGACAACAATTTCAGCAACAATAACTTGAACTATTGACGATATGTGTTTTTAATATAAAAATGGAGACTAAGTTTTTGGTTGTATGTAGAGCCACATTTATACATCTAAATAATCTTGTTAGTCAAAGTAAGCTCGAACTTTAGTCTCTTTAATTATTTTCATAATTTATTTAGAAAAATTATTGTGAATACAAATTGTAATTTTATATTTCCATAATTAAAGAACTTGAGTTAAAATTAATCAAATTTGTTACCTAAATAATTAAAAATTCATAATCCCACTTTAGTTGCTCAATGTAATTTTGTATTTATATAACTAAAAGATTCGAATAAAAATCAATCAATTTTGTTACCTAAATAATTCAAAATTGTTAATCTCACATTAGTTGCTCAAAAAATCATTATTAGTTATGGTTTCCATCTTTGGTAAGCAAAATTTTAGTACATTAACAAATAAATTATATTTCCATATTTAATGAATTCGAATAAAATTTAATCAATTTTGTAATCTAAATAATTCAATTTTTGTAATCCAACATAGTTGCTCAGAAAAAGTAAATGTCATTTTTTCTCGAAAAAATAAATAAATAATCATTAAATTTAAAAGCTCATCAACCAATCAAATTATAACGTTTAATTATTCAATTCACATATGAGCGACACGTGGACAAAAACAACTTAAGTCACTTCTCTTTTAATATATAGTTTGATGGAGACTAAGTTTTTGGTTGTATGTAGAACCACATTTATACATCTAAATAATCTTTTTAGTCAAAGTAAGCTCGAATTTTAGTTTCTTTAATTATTTTCATAATTTATTTAGATAAATTATTGTGAATACTAATTGTAATTTTATATTTCCATAATTAAAGAATTTGAATTAAAATTAATTGATTTTGTTACCTAAATAATTAAAAATTCATAATCCCACATTAGTTGCTCATAAAAAATAAATATCATTATTAATTATGGTTTCCAAATTTATTGATCGAAATTTTAGTACATTCTCAATGTAATTTTTATTTATATAATTAAAAGATTCGAATAAAAATCAATCAATTTTGTTACCTAAATAATTCAAAATTGTTAATCTCACTTTAGTTGCTCAAAAAATCATTATTAGTTATGGTTTCCACTTTTGGTAAGCAAAATTTTAGTACATTAACAAATAAATTATATTTCCATATTTAATGAATTCGAATAAAATTTATTCAATTTTATAATCTAAATAATTCAATTTTTGTAATACAACATTAGTTGCTCAGAAAAAGTAAATGTCATTTTTTTGCTCGAAAAAAATAATCATTAAATTTAAAAGCTCATCAACCAATCAAATTATAACGTTTAATTATTCAATTCACCTATGAACGACAAAAACAACTTAAATCATTTCTCTTTTAATATATAGTAGGATGGAGAGAGAGAGAGAGAGAGAGAGAGAGAGAGAGAGAGAGAGAGAGAGAGANGAGAGAGAGATAAGATGGTAAAACAAATTTTTAGAGTGATATAAAATTTTAATTAATTGAGAGATTTTGGTTATTCAGTATAATTTCTCATAATATTAACATACATATGTAGATTTTTAAATCAATATAAACTAAAATTCGCTAGATTTTTACTCACACCAAAATTTTTTAGAGTGAATTTGTATGATAATAAAAAAAAAAGTTATTTAGCTATCAAAATTTTTTTTATAAAATATTGGGGGATATTTACATAATTACCCTCTACCTTTTACTAAAGAAAAAAAATAAAGAAAAAATTCAAGGTGAACTGAGAAAAGACAAAAAAAAAGTGGGCGTTAGTTTTTAAAATAATATTTATTTTGGTCTCTGAAGCCTATTTTCTATCTTTATTTTCTTTTTTATCACATCTAAAATTATTTTGGTTTTACTCATTGCTGCCACTGCAGGACTTCTGAAGATTAAGGGAAAACAGTGAGCTTTAGGGATGAAAGAATGGTGATCATGATCATATATACATAGTAATGGTCAAAGAAATGATCTTATGAATTGAGCGTCCCACTCTGCAAATCAAGTAAGAAATCCTTCATTACTTTCAAATCAAGTAAGAAATCCTTCATTACCTTCCTTGCAAGTTCATTCCTCCTCTTATACAGATGAAGAAGGTTTTTCAGTGAAAACAAAAAAGCACAAAACCAAGACTATAAACACAAATCACTACAAACCCAAGATCCGGTTGTTGCAGATAACAAATAATAAGTTCGTTTGATGATACTTATCTTTCAACATGGATATTTAAAAGACACGTTTCTGTATTGTGATATAATCTGACTTGTATTCTTATATCTGCATCAGGAAAAAGGTATTACCCCTGCAACTTTAAAGATGCATGCTTAACACTAAGACTAATCACAGTTGTAGCCACACTTGCATTCAGCTTCTGATGGCAGTATATCATCTTCCAACTCCTGAATAAACTGTTTGTATGACATCAATCCGTCCCTGGATAGAGGAAATAGAAGGGTATTTGATGTGTTAAATGTAACAGCAGGAATAGTTCAAACATCACTGTCTTGAATGGAAAAAAAAATTTGAAATTGTTTTTACACTTGGAACAAAAATAATGACTTTATCTCGTCGTACTCAATAGAAATAATGGAATACATAACATAGACTTCCACATCACATGTTTGAAAAATGAAATTCCAAATAGCTAATCTGACCAATCTATGCCTAATCATTCACTCTAACGTTTTGGAACTGTAAGGAAGAAAGCACTCATGTTTATCATAGAAAAGATAGTTCTAGAATGGATATGTCTCCGTTTCATTTTTATAAGAAATAACAACATACCATAAGATAAATACAACAAAACAAAAAAATATGAAAGGAAAATGAACAACGACCAAGGAACCTCAACAATTGAGTACTTCCACTGTTGGAAGAATCACCATAACCTCCATGACCTCCCTCCCTATCTTCCAAGAAAAGTTCAAAAGGTACCTAGCTAGGACTTTGACGCATGAGCTGAACAAAAAATCTCAATTTAAAAGAAAACCCAGTGACAATCATTCCAGTTCGATTCTTTCAACCTTAAATACAATTATTGGATTCAGTGGAAGGACTTTTGAAAGACAATAGAAAGAGGAGGAGCTAACGCTTTGGAAATCATTTTTATTAGATATTAAGGTGTTCTGACCTAATCAACAGGGAGACGATTAGACCAGGAGAACATTTGTAGAGGTGTATGTTTCTTTTATTTTTATTAGTCTTTCATATTTTATTATTTATAAGGTGTCACATTTTAAGACCATAAAATTACTGATATTTCAAGTTCTTAAGTGAATCAAACACTTTTATAATATTGATTATTTTATGGTTACATTAAAGTCAAAATTGTTATGGATAATTATCCATTGTATTTATCCATTTAGATATTTTAGTATTTTAATTATTTTCTTCCATTCAAACTGCCTACGTAAACCGATTCTAAACTTGTATAAATAAAGGTTACAGGAGATGAATGATGTAACTCTTTTCATTATCAGAAAAAGAAAATTCTCTTCTCTTCCTAACATTACTTACTCTCTCTCTCTCTCTCTCTCACGTACAACACTCACCATCACCATCACTACACAAACACATATAGAATATAATATAATATAAACACATATAAGTAACATATCTATATATTTAACACGTTATCAGCACGAACGTCTCTTTTTCTAATTCGTTCCAATATCGAAAAGGTAAGATTTATTTATGTTTAAGTTATTTAAATTTACATTTACTGAATTTAGGTTTTAAATATTTTTGAAAGGAAAAACACCGTCTGTCAATTTTAATTTATGTTTCTTAAATGACAGACACAACCTGTCAAGTTTTTAATTTATGTTTATGCTAACAAGCTAACCATTTTAATTTATGCAATTATTTTTTATTTTACGGCATATACTAGCTCAGCGCACAAGATGGCTGGACCGTCGCGTAGCTAACTTTTAATTTTATGTTATTATGTTATGTTATTCTTAAGTTTTATTATTTTCATTTAAAAGCAAAAGTTTAAAAAAATTTGCTAAATCAAATTTTACAGTTATCATGTCGAACTTGACAAAGCTCGAAATTATTGCCCTTGATATTTCTGGAAAGAATTATATGACATGGGCAGTCTGTGCGAAAACGTACCTAAAATCAAAATGGCTTCTTGAAACCATAAATGGTTTAGAAACGACATCAGAGGAGAAAAAGGCGAAAGCCATGATGTTTCTCCGCCACCATATTCATGATGGCTTAAAAGATGAATACATTATAAAAGAAAATCCTACAAATCTTTGGCAATCTTTGAAAGAAAGATTTGATCACCAAAAATATGTGATCTTACTGAAAGCCAAGCATGAATGGTTGAATCTCCGTTTCCAGGATTATAAAATCGTGAGTGAGTATAAATCCGCTTTATTTGGAATTACTTCCAGGATGATACTATGTGAAGAGAGTGTTACTGACTACGATATGCTAGAAAAAAACACTCAAAACATTTCATCCTGGAAATGTAATTTTACAAGAACAATACCGGGCGAATGGATTCACCAAGTATTCACAATTGATGCAAGTTCTTCTTGTTGCTGAACAAAACAATGAACTTGTAACGATGAACCATCAAACACGTCCAACGGGATCAGCTCCATTCTCAGAAGTGAATGTTGCATCAACCAGTTACACTAACTGGAGAGGACGTGGAAGAGGACGCGGCAGAGGTCGTGGTCATGGTCTTGGTCCAGGTGGTGGACGAGGACATGGAAGAGGGATTCAAGCCCACAATTTCAAAGCGGGAAAGACCAATAGAAATTCCCAATAAAATGAAGTTGGTCATGGAATAAAGAAAGAGAAAGTTTGCTATAGATGTGGCATGAAAGGAGATTAGGCACCTACCTGTCGTACACCCAAACATTTGGCCGATCTATATGCAGAATCACTTAAGAAAAAGGAAAAGAATGTTGAAACCAACTTCGCCTCTGATGAGCACGGACCTTCTTTTTCAGGCCTAAATGAAGACACTCATTTTGACATCGCCAAATTTCTCGTTGATCCTGAAGCATCAACTGAGAAGCGAAATAACTAAATATGTGTAATATGATTACTGGCGTTTTAGAAAACTATATTTTTTGGTAGATTGTATAATATTTTTGGTTTGTATGTTAATTAGTTTATTGTAAAATATTTTTATATAAAAGAAAGTTTTTTTCTTGTGAAATTTATATAGATTTTTTTGTATCTTGACACCAGAAGATGTCAAAAGTTGAGACTCAAGATGGAGAAATATGTTTGGCAGACAGTTCAACAACGCACACTATACTCAAAGATGAAAAATATTTCTCCAGTCTCAAAATAAAAGATTTCGCCAGAAGCGTCAATACCTTATCTGGTAATGCAAAAATTATAATAGGCTCCGAGAGAGCAAACCTTTTAATGCCAAAGGAAAAAAATTGAAATAGACGATGCATTATACTCCCCTAAGTCTTACAGAAATCTAATAAGTTTTAAAGATATTCGCAAAAACGGATATCATATAGAAACTATGAGTAAGAGTGGCATTGAATATCTTTGCATTACATCAGAAAGAAAAGAAATATTGGAAGAACTCTCAATGTTATCTTCTGGGTTATATTGCATGATAATAAATATGGTTGAATCATATGTTGTAGTAAACCAACAGTTTACTAGCAAATTTAAAGTATGGCATGAAAGACTGGGCCATCCTGGTTCAGTAATGATGCAAAAAACTGTGCAAAGTTCTAGTGGACATCCACTGAAAAACCAGAAGATTACCCAATCTGGCGAATTATTATGCAATGCTTGTTCTCAAGAAAAACTAATAACTCGGCCATCAATAGCCAAAGTTGGGAATGAATCACCAGAATTTTTGGAAAGAATACATGGTGATATATGTGGACCAATTAATCCACAATGCGGACCATTTCAGTACTTTATGGTATTAATCGACGCATCTAGTAGATGGTCGCATGTGTGTCTATTGACCACAAGGAATATGGCCTTCGCAAATATCATTACCCAAATAATTAGGTTGCGAGCACAGTTTCCTGATTATGTAATCAAGAAAGTAAGGCTTGATAACGCTGGTGAATTCAATTTACAAGCCTTTAATGATTATTGTATGTCAATGGGGATTGATATTGAGCATCCAGTTCCCCATGTTCATACACAAAATAGCATGGTCAAATATCTGATAAAACGGTTGCAATTAATCGCAAGACCGTTAATATTGAGAACAAAACTCCCAATTTCAGTATGAGGACATGCTATTTTGCATGTTGCGGCATTGGTCCAATTAAGGCCAAGTGCATATCATGAACATTCCCCACTACAATTATTGACTGGCCAAGAGCCAAATATATCTCATCTTCGTGCATTTGGATGTGCGGTTTATGTTCCTATAGCCCCACCGCAATGAACAAAAATGGGGCCACAAAGGAGATTGGGAATTTGTGTGGGGTATACGTCACCAAGCATTATTCGATACCTTGAACCATGCACTGGTGATATGTTTACGGCTCGTTTTGCCAATTGTCATTTTTATGAAGATGAATTCCCAGTGTTAGGGGGAGAAATGAAAGAGATTCCAAAAGATATTTCATGGTGTACACCATCTTTGATACACTTAGATCCCCCTACCAATCAATGAGAATAGGAAGTTCAGAAAATTATACATTTGCAAAATATAGCGAATCAGCTATCATATGCGTTCATAAATACAAAAAGGGTGACAAAATCATATGTTCCTGCAGCAAATGTTCCATAAGGATCAATGTTCCTGTAGAACATATAGATGGGAATAAAGTGAATGAACCGAGGGTTCAGTTAAAGAGGGGGAGACCCATTGGGTCAAAAAATAAGATTCCCCGAAAAAAAAAGAAATTGGTTTAGAAAAATAAAAAGGGCACAGAAGACCCACAAAAGGAAAGATGCCCCCAAATGATTTTAGATGAATCACATAAAGAAAAGTGTTCAAAAGACATATGTGAAATGGTTCCAGAAGAACCAAGTGAAATTCATCAAGAAGGTGAAAATGATACAGAAAAATTATGAGATCTCTATCAATTATACCCATACTAGGAAACTATGGGTTAGAAACGAGATAGATGATATTGATGGAATGTTTCCATTTTCTGTATCTGAAGAAATTAATGATGAGATTGAGGATCCGAATCCAAAAACTGTATTAGAGTGCCAGGAAAGACCTGACTGGGAGAAATGGAAAACGGCCATGAAAACTGAATTAATCTCGCTCAATAAAAGGAATGTCTTTAGACTTGTGGTTATTACACCTGAAGATGTAATGCCAATTGGATGCAAATGGGTTGTGCGAAAGAGAAACGAGGAAAATGAGGTCACAAGATATAAAGCCCGACTTGTGGCACAAGACTTTTCTCAAAGACTGGGAATTGACTATGAAGAAACTTATTCCCCGGTCATGGATGCAATCACATTCAGGTACTTAATGAGTTTGACAACATCCAACAATTTAGAAATGTACCTGATGGATGTTGTGACTACATACTTGTATGGATCACTGGATAGTGATATTTACATGAGAATCCTCGAGGGATTAAAGGTCCCTGAAGGATCAAAAATGCAACAAACATTGTCTAAGGGAATATGTTCAGTCAAGTTACGGCGATCACTTTATGGATTAAAACGATCTGGATGCATGTGGTACAATCGTTCGAGCGAGTACTTGTTTAAGAAGGGATATGTAAATAATGTAATATGCCATGCGTCTTTATTAAGAAATACTCATCAGGATTTGTCATCATCGTTGTATATGTTGATAACCTGAACATAATTGGTAATCAAAAGGATATTGATGATGCACGAACTCATATGAAAGAAGATTTCGAAATGAAAGATCTAGGTAAGACAAAGTTTTGTCTTGGACTACAAATAGAGCATCTCAAAAACGGAATATTTGTGCATCAATCAAACTACACCAAAAGGGTGTTGAAACAATTTAATATGGATAAAGCAAGTTCTTTGAGTACTCCAATGGTCAATAGATCACTTGACATTGACAAAGATCCTTTTAGACCTAGTGAAAATAACGAAGAAGTATTAGGTCCCCAAGTACCTTATATGAGTGCTATAGGTGCATTGATGTATCTTGCAAATTGTACTCGACCAGATATAGCATTTGCTACTAATCTGCTTGCAAGATATAGTTCATCCCCTACGCATAGACATTGGACTGGAATAAAGCACATCTTTCGTTATCTCCCAGGAACAATTGATTTGGGATTGTTTTACACTAGAAATCCAGAATCTGCTTTAGTTGGTTTTGCAGATGCAGGGTATTTATCTGATCTTCATAAAGCTAGATCGCAAACCGGATACGTTTTTACTATCGTTGGAACATCGATCTCATGGAGGTCTCAAAAACAGACTCTAGTTGCTACTTCCTTGAATCATGCATAAATTATAGCTCTTCATGAGGCATGTCGGGAATGTGTATGGCTCAGATCTCTGACCCAACATATACAAGATGCCAGTGGAATGAAAATCAACAAAGAGCCGACTATGTTATTCGAAGACAATGTTGCATGTGTCACATAGATAAAAAAAGGATATATCAAAAGCGATTGGACAAAGCACTTTCCTCCAAGATTTCTATCCTACACTCAAGAGCTCGAGAAGAATCAAGAAGTCGACGTCCAATATGTCCACTCATGCGAAAACTCGGAGGATTTACTTACAAAGGCGCTTCCTACCACAGTTTTTAGGAAACATGTTCAAAGTATCGGAATGCGTCATCTACGAGATATATGAAGAAAAGAAGGATCCATCATTTTCAGGAGGAGATTGTACTATTGTACTCTTTTTCCGTCGTCATGGTTTTTATCCCAGTGAGTTTTTCCTTGGCCAGATTTTTAACGAGAAAATATGCAATATTTTAATAATGATGGATAATTATCCATTGTACTTATCCATTTAGATATTTTAGTATTTTAATTATTTTCTTCCACCCAAACCGCCTAGGTAAACCGACTCTAAACTTGTATAAATAAGGGTCACAGGGGACGAATGATGTAACTCTTTTCATTATCAGAAAAAGAAAATTCTCTTCTCTTCCTAACTTACTTACTCTCTCTCTCACGTACAACACAAGGGGTGAGCATTATGGGTAACGCGTCGGGTAAGTACGGGTAAGGGTCGGATACAGGTAGTATGAGTATCCGAAATCACTACCCGAAGCATACTCATGATAATAAGGGTCGGGTAATGATGGTAAGGGTCGGATAGATAAAATCAATACCCGTTAAATACCCTAACTCGTATTATAGCAAAAATAATTCATTTAATTATTATCATTAAATTTTTAAAATAATATAATAATAGTATAATATTTTTTAAAATACTATTTCCTATAAAAAAACACTTATAAAATTAAAAATTAAAGTTACACTAAACATAAAAATAATATTCAATAACATATTTATCGATTTTCATTTTTTTCTAAACTTAATATTTTATTTAGACAAGAAATGTTAATCTAACTAGTTAAATATTATTAATATTACTAAATTTATAGATCACTTTTAATTTTTAGTTATTTGAACGGGTAATATAGGTACCCATATAATTACCCTTACCCGACCAATACCCGACCCTTATCCGACCCTTACCCGTTTAAAGAAAAATTTTCTACCCAAACGGGTAATTAGTATTATCCATACCCGACCCTTACCCGCTAATTCGGATCGAGTATAGGATGGATCGGGTATAGGACGAGCCGGGTTAGCCGACCTAAAATGCTCAGGCCTAGCTGCTACNACACAAACATATAGAATATAATATAATATAAACACATCTAAGTAACATATATATATATATATATATATATATATATATATATATATTATTTTGGGAAGTACATTTAGACAAATAACTTTTAATTTGTAAAAATTTACATCAAATGTCATTGCAAACAATATATAATACAAAATCAAATTAAATAATGTTTATAAAATAAGAAA